>WBMW01004557.1:1153338-1307514 GCA_013396635.1 Penelope pileata | reverse complement strand
AAAAAAAAAAAAAAAAGAGATGTCCTACTCTCTTGGACGTGGTGCAGAAATGCAGTGTCATTTCAGATCAGTGCAAGACCTGCTGCAAGGAGCAAACACCATCACAGCCTCCCAGAAGAGAAGAGAGAAATTCCTGACCATGGTGCTGACTGCAGAAACGCTGGTTGTCAGGTTGTAAGCGGAAACCAACATTAGGACTCCGCTGCCAACACTGCCTCAGACTTCTTAAAAAAAATTTATACAATGCGTACGGGTGCAGAAGGGAAAAAACCCCACTCAGATGGGAGTTTTGTTACCAACTGTATAAATAAATACAAGCATAAAAATACAGTTCTGTGTGTCATGTGGTTTGCACCTGGATTCCATATCTCATTAAGTCTGTTTTACTGCACTGATGATGCAAAGCAAACTTCCTCAAGCTCCCCTTGGCCTTTCTCTTCATCATTGTGATCCCTGCTGTTAAGTCTGTGAAAAGTGAGATGCAGTTGAGCTCTTATTTTTGCATTTAAAGAGTATAATGTCTCTTGCTGAGAATATGGCTTAATGCCTTTCACATCCCTACAAGCAAAGGCATTGCTGTAAATCTATGATGACCCAAACGGTTTGATTTTACTGGTTATACTAAATGAGACTCATATTTTACAGTGTTCAGATAAATTTGTGTTCTTGCAAAAAACTGTCAGCAACGGTTTGGTCAGCTTATGTAGATGGGGAAACCCATCTGTTTTGCTTATAGGGTTGTCCTTGGAAAAAAATGCAAAGCTTTTGCATCATTAACAGGCCTTTGTAACAAATATTGACAACAAAATTAAGATTGTTCCTGCCTAAACAAATCACCATGTCTTTTCAACATATTTAAGCATGGTCTAATTATTAAGTCAATGCCTGCCATTGGCTGCCCCAAATCATCGCTTCTTTTTGTCTTGGGGAAATGTAGGAAAACACGCTGACAAACATTTCCTTTCCCCGAGAATCACTTTCCTGTCAATGTAGAAAATGCCAAGAGTTTAAAGCTGATAATCTTCTACTCCATGGTAATCAATAATTTCTCTCTCTTAAATAACTTTATCTGTGTGTCTGGCTGTTCCCTGAAAATGCCAGTGGAGTACCAGACACCGCCAAAATGCATTACTATTGATGTATGGCTCAGTTACACTGCTATCACCAGGTCAGATCAGCTCAACGTGAAAATTTTGAGCATGAAACAAAATAGGTCACAAGGCCCTCACACATCTTGCTCCTTAGAGATAAAAATGACCAGAATCAAGGCAAGAGAGAGAGAAGAGGAATCTCTGGGTTCCAGGAGCAGCCTCGGATGGACTCGGTCCTTAGCAGGAGTCCAGGGTTGCTTTTCGAGCCTGTCCTTCACTCTTAGCTCTCCAGCCTACTGCAGATAGGGAACAGCAAAAAGCATTCCTCCATTTGAACTAAAATTACCTGTTGAAAATAGCAAAGACACCTGATGACATGCAAGTACCCTCTGGAAACAGAGCCCTGCTGCTCAGCCTAATGCACCAGCTCTGACAAAGCTCATTATTTTTCTTTAGAGCTAAAAGCATTGATTGACATTTATCATTGGGCTTCTGTAAAGTCTATGAATAAAGGAAGATACACAAGAGAATGTATTGATGAAGAATTCAATATACTGAATATAGTTTTAAGAGAAGTTATTGTGTTTTGTCCTGCATCACTTTCTCCTACTGAGAAGAAAAACAGAATTAATGTAAAGGAATTATGATGAGTTTTCTCTTTATGGTACAAAATTTCCTTCTAAGAACACAAAACTACTCTCTCATCCAACCTTCAACACATGCAGCTGTTAAAAACAAATTTTAAACAATTGCAGCAATCTAGTAAAAGGTTCAAATGTAACTTTTTGATACAAAGCCCAGAGACAACATCTTGGCACGTCAAGTCTCTCCTTCTGCTGCAAGCCAAGCTGGAAGTAAACAGTTTTCTTATCTTTAAACAGGAGAGATTCAAAATCTTCTCTTTACTGCAGCTGCACGGCCCATGCAGCCCACCTACCTCTCTTCTCTTCTCATTCCACCCTTCATCTGCTCCAACCAGCCATGAGTGTGAGCAAGCGGGGATATTTACAGGTATTCAGAATATAGGCCTTGCTTTCTCACTGGAAATTTGAAGGTTTACTGACATTATTTCTGATTTATACCTGCACCAGTGAGGTCAGAAACAAGACTTTTGGTTCACGTTCAGGCAAATAAGAGTATTCCAGTTAAAGTCTGTTTTGACCATCTGAGCTCTGTTCATGACAAAGTCATGTTTCTCATAAGCAGACCCCCACGGCCTTGACCGCTGGAGACTCCGTGCACAGCAGTGCATGTTCAGTGGTGCTGAGAAGGAAGGCAAGAAAGAACTGGGGGAGCCTGGGGGTGCTGGAGGACGTGCTTTGTTCGGAAAAAGATCTGGCAAGGGAGCTGCAGTAATTCAGCTTTCTGACCTTTAGCTGAATTTTTCTCAGCGGCTGAAATTACTAACAGTCCGACTGAGTAACTTTCCATGGCATGGGAAACTGGTTCATAAGGAGGTTTTGCTTTATACAAGAGAAAATGTCTCTGTATCCAGGGGATTAAAAATCCCAGCATGACTAAGACTGGAGGCTATAGCTGCCCATGCCTGTATCAGCTCTTATTACCTCTACAACACGAGTGGGATTTGGAGAAAGACATCAGATGCATGGTTTGCTCCACGTAGGCAGTTTAGTTATGAGCTGGAACTCTTGTTAGCTTGCTCTTGTGGGTACAGGAGTGCATTACATCTCCCTGCTATCTGCCTCTGTGGCATTACTTCTTGAGATGCCTCAACGCTCTTTTAAAAGTTTGCAAATTGTCTGAGCTCTTACAAAGATAACTACAAAGATAAATCTTCAGTGGACTTCTGATGTGGGCTCTGACCAAGGAAACATCTGTGTGTCATTAGATTGACATGTGAGTTTTGAAATAGAGTAGAAGTTAGCAAGATACTGAATTGAAAGAGGTCAAAGGAGTGGAAAACGTTAGTTTAAAAGAAATAATTAAATTGAGAACTAAATAGAACTTCTCTTCGGGAGAAGTCCAAGAGCTTTCCCCATTTGAGAGAGGCTTGCTGTAATGCTGAAGGAGATGTGACTTGTCCCCAGTGAGGCAGCAGCGAAGTGCTGAGCTAATATTGGCGTGCCAGGAGCAGGAAGGTGAGCAGCTTTCCTGAGTTACCTGCTCAAGATCTCTCAAGGGTTCATCGAATTGAAGTTTTGCAAGAACTGAGTGAATTCCCATGGGAGAACAAAAATCTCTTTCTGCTTCAGTGCACTCTCTGCTAAGAGAACTATCAGGGGCAGGATCACAGGGGAACACCAATTAACAAAGTGCACACAGCACTACAAGAATCTCCATGTTAAACACTGAACTCTGTTTTGGGACTTATTCAGGTATGCATGCTCTGCAGATGGGCAATTCAGAGCTCAGGTGGAAGCCTACATCCCAGCCTGAAGAGGGGTGTGATTTCCACCTGTGTCAGGAGCACTCCGCACTTTACAGGATGACATAAGGGCATGTGAAAGTCAGTGTTCACTGCTCTGCCTAAGCTCACAGGGCCGTTTGTGGCAGTGCTGCAGAATGAGCCTAGTTACTGTCACTCTCTACCTCCTGCTGCAAGGAACGAACATGACTGCAAATCAAGGGGAAAATGAATCACAAAATGATTCCCTCATTGTTCAGTTCTCCATTTCAGAGAAGAATAGACGCAGATTGGCACTGTATAAAATTCCCCCAAATCCATCCATCCATAATCACACACAACTTTTCCTCGAGACTGTGTGACGAACAGCTCTCCTGGTGCTCAGACTCACCCTGGCCCCAGAGGGTGATGCACTGCTGCTCGTGGGTCTGGCAGATGCCGTTGTAGCAGTAACCATCCACCCCATGGCATGCGTGCCCATCGTGCAGGTACACGTTAGCTGGGCAGTGCGGGCTGGCTCCTGTGCAGAACTCCGGCAGATCGCAGGAATTGCTCGACTCTCTGCAAGAAATGCCCGCTGGTTTTAGCTGCAAAAGAAACAGAACCTCAGCTGCTGTAATTCTGATCAGTAGGAGCTGTGCAGTGGTGAAACCCATGCAGCACACAGCTTTTGCCACTGGCTCCGCACCAGCTGACTGCAGTGGACAGCGTAAGGATTACAACACTCTTTAAATATACTTATTTATGATGATGATGATGATGATGATGATGGTGATGATCAGAGGGCTGGAGCACCTCCCCTACGAGGACAGGCTGAGAGAGTTAGGACTCTTCAGCCTGGAGAAGAGAAGGCTGCGGGGGGACCTGATAGCAGCCTTCCAGTACCTGAAGGGGCCTACAGGAAAGCTGGGGAGGGGCTTTTTACAAGGATAGATAATGACAGGACAAGGGGTAATGCTTATAAACTGGAAGAGAGTAGATTTAGACTAGATATAAGGAAGAAATTCTTCCCTGTGAGGGTGGTGAGACACTGGGACAGGTTGCCCAGAGAAGTCGTGGATGCCCCCTCCCTGGAAGTATTCAAGGCCAGGCTGGATGGGGCTTTGGGCAACCTGGTCTAGTGGGAGGTGTCCTTGCCCACGGCAGGGGGGTTGGAACAAGATGATCTCTAAGGTCCCTTCCAACCTGAACCATTCTATGATTCTATGATTTGACCCATGCTGCAAAGCCTTTGGCACATTTGTGTGAGGAGGGCAGCTGCAAACGTGGCTTATGTGGGTCAGAAGGGAAATCCAGCCTCTTGTTAGTTCTCAAATTCTTTTTTTTCTGCAAACATTCCTAAACACATAAACACAGAAATATTTTGGGCTGCCCTGCAAAGGATGCTCCATAGCACTGACCAGAAGTCAGACCAGAAACCTCCCCATCCAGCCAGCACCAACACTGACAGCACTGCGGTGACCAGGGCAGCCCATGGACTGCAGAACCTCTCCAGCCCCACCTGGAGCCGTGACTCATGGGGCCACCAGCCCACCTGGCTCTGGATTCAGCTCCTGATGGCTTCCTGGTCTGGAAGTCACAGAAATTATCCATGTCCTCACACATGTCCTTCAAGATCTTTTTCAACTTAGTAATACCACTAATCCACATACCTGTTCCTCTCCTGCCCTGATTACTCTGGGTAATTATGTTGTTCAGAGATGAAGGAACTAGTAGCTAAGAATCATAGAATGGTTTGGGTTGGGAGGGACCTCAAAGGCCATCCAGTTCCAATCTCCCTGCTGCGGGCAGGGTTGCCAGCCACTAGATCAGACACCACATCTGGCTGCCCAGGGCCCCTCCAACCCAGCCATGAACACCTCCAGGGATGGGGTATCCACAACAAAGATGGAACGTTCCAGTGTGNGGGCAGGGTTGCCAGCCACTAGATCAGACATCACATCTGGCTGCCCAGGGCCCTTCCAACCCTGCCTTGAACACCTCCAGGGATGGGGCATCCACAACAAAGATGGAACGTTCCAGTGTGAACACACAGATATCACCAACAACCACAAAAGACGGACGTGTTCTGGGAGCAGTACTGAATTTTGACTGTTACCTCCACACTTTTGGTGAACAACAAAAGCACATAAAGGTTGATCCTTACTAGGAAAGCACTGCAGCAGGTTGGTGCTGTCTGAGCTGCTAGGCAGGTGGTTGCCACAGACACTATGGAAACTTGCTGAATGCTTTATTAGCCCATATGCAAGGGTTGGTGTGAGAGCCTGAGAAGGTAAATGCTTACATCAAGCTGGTTTTTACAGCACATTAGAAGTCCACAAGAGCTGATGCTGCTGACAGAGTTAATATTTTAAGTCTTCCCATAAAAAGGGGATCCAGCATTTAATGACTGTTTGCCACAACACAACATCCACATAAGCATGAAAAACATACAAACACACAAGTTCATGGAAAAGAAGAGGTTTTGCATGGACAAATGAAGTGGCTACAAACAGCACAGGCACCATTAGAGAAATCTGTTCCTCTGCCCCTTCAATAACTGTTAAGGCTTGATAATTTTTTTTCATTGCTTATGAGAAATGCAAATGTCTTAGTGCTTAATGATATAGTTAGTTGGTTCTGCACCCTTGCTTACTATTCTGCAGTAGGGAAGATTACGGAATTGTGCCCATCCCTCACTAATAAGAACCATTTACATCAGCTCACCTTGCAGTCTTCGCAGCAAAGTCCATGTGCACACACTGCTCCCAGCCTCAACGTACAGGTAGTTGCGTTACAGCACCGGTTTGTACATTCCTGGATGGGGGATAAATTGAAAGCAGACAACTTTGAGCCACGAGTTGTAAATCAAGAGAGGCTGCCTATCTCAAAGAGGTGCTTAGCCCTGCCAAGAAAAGCTAGGCATGAGTTCATGAATTATGCATAAAATTCTACAACTTGATCCAAACCGCCTGTCTGCCCTTAGATCCTACAACTGCAATAATTGTCGTGAAACCAGGGAAGCCATTGAGGAAGGCTGGTTTATTCTAGCTATGGATATAGTCCCAAATATCATGAACAACTCAAGAATGCTGCTGCCACTCCTGACACAATAGTACGGCGTTTCATTTCCACAAAGATCAATGGACTGGATCCATTGACTGCAGTGGGATTCGCCCCAGCTGAGGATGCTGAGCTGCAGTTACTGAGCATTGCCACTGCAGCTCTCTGCTCTGTGATAGCTGCACACCACATTCCTCATCTTGCATGGAGCCTGGTGTCTGCTGCAAAGAAAGATGATGACACCATTCCATGTAATCTTTTCTTGGAGTATTCCAATAATAGAGCTTTGAGAAAAGTATGAATTCCATTATTACTGATACATCCCAATTTCACACTCACGGATTAGATAGTTGCACATAGGCTTTTACGAACTATATTCTCAGCAGAATGACCTAATAAGAAGTTTCAGAAAATAATGGAGCTGTTTTTCCAAGATTATACTCACAAGCTGCAAGTTACAGCAGCTGCACTGGAATCGCAGCTCTCTAACAAAAATAGCAGCAGATAAAATTGCTCTTCAGCTGTGTTAAGTCGGTTTGACTTAACAAGGGATCACTAACAATACAGGGAACACAGGAAAAATAAGTGGGTTAGAATGATGTTCACAGCCTCTTGGTACTTTATTGACTTTTGTAAAGCTTTCCAACTGGAAGACAGGGCTACCACTGCACTCCCAAATAATGAGTGAAATAATTCTCAGCCTTTCACTGTTTTCTGCCTGAATATACAAAGATAACTGTGCTGTTCTGAAGCAGGGGAACAACTTCCTGCACCTATTTTTGATCATGCTGGAAGGCAGCAGGCTATGCAAATATTTCTGTGCAGCTGCTGTACTTAAGAAGTAACATTCCTCTGCACAGAAGCCCATCTAATAAATTCATCTCAATAGCAATCTGAGGAAAGCAGAGTGGAAGAAAGCAATGTCAATCCAATTAAGGTACTTCTGAAACAGTCAGCTCCTATACCCCATCATCAGGCCATCCACAGAACAGCCCAAGGAAAGCAATTGGCATTCCACAGACAGCGTGGGATAAAGACACAGCTCTTTGAATGATGTTGCTGCAGCCTTTCAAATTTCCAATTGCTCACTCGCTTATTACTCATTGCAGGGAATGAGCTTGGTAAATAGTTTTTGTGCCTGGGCTATTAAATTGTCAGGAATGGTTTTAACATAAACAAACAGGCAAGAAAACAGAAAAAATTCACAAGGTTTTTGGAGGCTGGAAGAGAAATGGGAGGCTGCCATCAGAAACTGCTGCCCTGAAGTAGATTATTGTTATTACTAGTAACAGCCTCAGTGACAGAAGGTGGGTTTCTTGGTGTAGGTCTTCTGGGCTCATCAGAGCACCTTAAAAAGACTAAGGCACCAACTTTTCTAAGAATCCAAGGTAGACCACACCAGGCCAGACCCATCTACCCCTGTTACCCCCCAGAAAATGAGCAGAAAATGCTCATGGACAGAGATAGAAGCACACACATGTGATACCTTCCCCACTTCTCGGTTTCCTTGGATCCCTGTGCATTTTTGGCACCTGCAACATCTGGTAGAAAGGAACCCACAAGTAAGCGACACGGTCTGGGGAGCAGCTCCTTCTGCTTGTTTGAAACCTGCCATTTGCTAACTTCATTTGCACAGTTGTTGCCAGAGGCAATTGCTCCCTGTTTGCTCTTTCCAATTCACTCATGATTTTATCAGCTTCTGCTGAATATTCCTTCACTTTCTACTTTTCCAGCCAGAATGCCTCCAAAAACTTGAACATCCCTGTTGCTTTTCTTTCAATCTTTCCATTCTGCCTTATCCTTCTTGAAACTAGGGAGAGGCAGGAAAAATCTGCACACGTGGTTTCAGACACAACGTGCTGCAGATTTATAGCAGCCTCCTGGTGCTTTGTTTTGTTTTCCTATTTCTTCCCTAGTAATTTCTAACAGCCTATTTACCTTTTAGACTCCTCATGAGCACTGAGCTGACATTTTCATGAGACTATTTATTGAAATAAGAAGTCTTGTTCCTCTATGGTCAGAGTCAGTTCAGAGTCCATCATCCTGTATGTGATGTCTGGAATGTGCATCATTCCGCACTGAATCCCATCTGTCACCTTAATGCCCAGTCAAGCTGTCTCAGAAGGTTCTTCTGCAGTTCTTCACAGCCAGCTTTCATCTCTACCATTCTAACTAATATCATCAGCAAGTTCAAGGCTATTCCTCTTCCCAGGCTGCTTATGAATATACTGAATTATATAGTCTTCTAGGGCACATCTCACGGATACATCACTGCAGATCTCCTTCAACTGCCACAATGGATTATTTATATATGCCCTATATTTCCCATCTTTTAGCCCATTTTTCGTCCACTCAATATTCTTTCATCCTACAGCTGTTTAGTCTTCTAAACAGGCTTTGGTCTAAAGCCCCTTTGTATTCCCAACAGGCTGTAACAGTTGGATCTTCCCCTTGCACCTCCTTGCTAAGCCCTTCAGAGCACCAGGATAAGTTGGTAAGGCAGGAGTCCTGGCACAAAAACTGTGTTGACTCTTCCCTGGCATGTCACAGCTATTCAGACAGTAGATCTTTATTACATTTGCCTGTAATTTGTTTGGAACTGACTTCTCATTTACCAATTTGTAGATTTCTGATCTCCCTTGCAGCTTGTTATACAATTAGCCACATTTGACACATTTCAATTCTCAGGGACCAAGAATTTCTTTTCTTTTCCTTCTGTCTTCACAGTCATAATCCATACTAATCCTCCCAGAGACACTGTAGCACATTGGACATTTTCGGCAATATAATCCAAAACTAGGTTGGAGCTTAACTGGTAATATCATCCTTGGTCAAGATTTACACTCTTGGCCTGGTGGTGATCGTGCCAGCATCTGTTGTACGCAAGAAGATGACCAGAACCTGATGCATGAGACCACAGCGAGGGTGGAGGTGGCCAGACAGTCCCTACAGCATCAACATTTCCAGGGCTGTCTGAGGGGTGGGAGGTGTGCTATGGTCATGGCTCTCCACCCTCATGAGTGCCTTGCTGCCCTTCTGCTGAGGAATCTCAACACAGGGCTGATGTTTCAGTTGGGGGATATAGCAAAACTGCTGATTGCTTGGCAAACACATAATTCTTCAACACCTCATCAAAATCCTGAAGGTAAAATGCTCTTGAGTAAAGGGGAAATATCCTTACCTACCACCTATATCTACATATTCAGATACACTTAATTCCAATCAGTGAGAAAACACAGCTACCATATGCTATTGTACAGCTTTCCATGCCATAAAATACTGCACCGCTATTGACAAAACTCAACTGGTCTAAATCACTGAACAGTGAATTATTAAATACCCTAATGTTTTTTTGGTCCTGCACAATTTATAACAGTGAAATCTAAATTAATTTTAATTGGGCTCAAGGTGCAGTTTTCCAATATAATTAAAAAGAAAAACATGGAGAGAAGAGGCAAATCAAGTCAGTGCTTGCTGACATTAACTGGCTTTGACTTGAAAAGGTATCGCTATCATTCAAAAGTGAAAATGAGAAAGATAACTGGGTTAGAAAGACATTTGCAAGCTGCTTGCACTCTATTGACTTTAAACTAGAAGATAAGCCTGTTTCCTACAACCTTGTTACCCTGAAGAATGAGTGAACTGTCAGGAAATCCTTATGGCTTGTGTAAATCCAATACACTGTATGGACAGGATACAGCAATATCTTGCTTTTTTTAACTGCCCCGATCTATTTTGTCTGCAAAACCATATTTATCATGGGAAACAAACCCCTCATCTTCTGATGTATTTAATTCAGATAATCTGGTAGAAGCTCAATACAGCCAATGAACAAGGGAAGCCCAAGGGATACAAATGGGTACACGGATATTATTTGAGCCCCAGGTTTTGCCTATCTTCTCCTGATCTGAGCAGTTCTCTGCCACACTCACTAAACTAAATGGACTGATCTTTGAAGTAGTAGTAATCTTTCTGGGAGACAGTAAAGGCTATTTTGTTAGTGAGGCAATTGGCTAGCAGCAAAGAAAAATCTAGTGGTTAGAATAGGGAAAGGTATTGTACCTAAAACCTGAAGCTGATGGCAGCAAAATCCGCCTAAGCAATATTAATTAAATGAATTCTCTTATATGGAAGCAAGTCTTCGATTAATGTGCAGCATCCTGAGAAATCTGAACAATGTTAACACATTTGTTTTGGGCTTATGTTATTAACTAGTATGTAAAAACATTTCTGTTGTTAGGAACATGACATTGGTCATGGCTGGTCTGTTGGACAAACCAGAAGAGACTGTGTTCCCTGATGGCAAATTGAGCATATTCTTAAACTAATGCCCTGTCTGAGCTTCAGCAACTTGAATGCAACTCAAGCAGAAATTTCCTGCATTTCTGAGGACTTTGAGGCTTAAGATGATAAGATAGAAAGCAGAGACGGGGAAGTTCTGCTTCACACCAAATAACCTTAAACATGTCAAAACAATTCTGGAACTTCTCCACCGTTAGCATCCTGCAGATGGGAGGTGAACAGTAATTCTCAGATGATGTCTTACGTCAGGCTCCCCGCAGTCGCACTCCTCTCCATCTTCCACGTAGCCATTCCCACACTTCTGCCCACCAAAGGACTCCTTGACTTCGGGCAAGTTAAAAAGACACATTCCTACTCCTTTCTCCAGGCTGTTTTCCAGGTCCTTTCTACTGCAGCTACTGAACACCATGGGAAATGGATAGCTGGAAGTAAAACACAAGAGAAAAAAGAAGTATTACCAGATGAAAACGTCTCCTGTCAAACTGGTGACCTTTTAGCACTTCTGTGCAAAACAAGAAAATGGCATTCAATTTTTTAACCCTTTAACATAGGATTGAGATATAGGAATTCATTGCAAAATCGTGCAAAGAATGTTTATAAAAACTTGACTGCAAGGAAATTTCTATTAGTTGCATTTAAATTTGCATCTGTTGGTAAGGATTGGAAGCACTCATTCTTGGAATTCCTTCTCCCATTTCTACACATGTAGTTATAGAGCATATTTTGACCATGATCTTAAAGCAATGCTGGGCTTGCAAGGAGGATTCTACCATTCACAGGGCCACAAAACATCCTAAGTTTCTTGAAAATTAACATCAAATGGCAAATTCATTCATCTTGCTCAGCAATGTGGCGAACTTCCTGCACTTTTTCAGAAAAAAAAAAAAAGAAAAACACCACGTTACTTGATAAGAACCTGCTTCTGCAATTCATCAAAGTTGAGCTTATAAACCATGTGATTAAAGCAAATACAGATCTTACTTTAAATCTGGATGGCTCTTAAGACACTACTGAAAATACTCATGTTTTGAATTCACGCTGCTGAGAGCAGAATTTGGCCCCGCTGTGCAGGCACATAGAGCCTGTGATTTACTTTGAAAATCACATGGACAGTTTGCAAAATGGTCCAGTACAGTACAAATGTCTCCAGGAAATCTATATTTTTCTGCTGAAGGACTTAATTCTCACTCGTGAACGTTTGCAGCTTGACTCAAGGAAACGAGACGAGCAGCACCTGGGTCCAGCCATCAATGTCATATCCCAAAGCAATCTGCTGTGCCCTCTCTGCACTGAGATGTGCACACAGTTACACTGAACCTGGATCACAACCAAGCAGAAAAACAGCTTTCAAGCTGCCTTGTCTCCCCTAAGACCTGAGACCTTCACTGCTGCTCCAGAGTCAAGCAGTCATTTAACATTACAGCAGCACCGGGAGACAACCTGCTAATGACTGGACTTTATTCACTAAATGCTTTGTATCAATCATGTATTATTAAGGACAGGGCATAATCCTTGCCAACAAGCAAGATAATAGATGGAAGTTCTGCACTGCTGAACTTCAGACTTCAATGAATCAACTGTTCTTTCTAATATTCTGAAATGAAAAGCTTGCTTTGCACATGGTCATACTGACAGCTATTAAGAAGGGATAATTTCTATTACAAAAAGGAATGCTTGACAATTTCAGATGTGATATAGCTTTCTATGCTCAGGATTAATTAATTAGGACCTTGTAGAAAGGTTAGGAATACTTTACAGAACAGATTTTTTTTTTTTTTTTTGCCTACTCAAATTACCTTTCTACAGATCATACAGCCAGCTCATTGGTAAATGACATAAACACAACTCTTAAGAAGAAAACAATTTTCGTGTATCACTATAGGGCTTGTCTAGTTAAACTACATAGTTCTGTGGTTCACTGACATGACTTCAGGAAGTTAAAAGGCCTCTTCACTTAAGAAGCTGATTTCTGGAAAATGTCAATGCTTAGGCAGAATGAAAGAGTCTAAGACAAATAAAGAAATTTCAGAATAGCAGGAGGTGGGAGTCAGGCTGCTAGCTGCAGCTCCAGGCCTCAGGGGGAAACTGGGGAGGTGCTAAGAGCAGTGAAACAGAAAATAAAGGCACTTGGGAAACTTTCTACTGGCCTTTTTATATTGAGCGATTGGAGGTGTTCTAAACTGGACATCAGCAGCTCCTCTCCCACTCTTAGTTTGATTGGAAAATAGGCACAAGGTTTTGTGTGCATGGCTATGAACATGTTGATGGATGCTCACCTCTATCAAACGCCAACAAAAATTCAAGATATGTCTAAATGATTAATCCTGCACAAAACGTATGAATGCTTGCTCAGACACGATTCTCATATTAGAGTGTGAATAAATGAATATTGCATCATCCGGACAAGATCCTTCACCTCAGTGACACAGATTTACTTTGATACCCAGAGATGAACACAGGGAGACACACAGATCTTACACTGTCTGAAATCAATTCAGGAATACAAATCATGCATTTTTCCCTGTTCCAGATGTCTGAGCCACATGCACTCAAGGAGAACAGCTTGCCAGTCAAACTATCAATATTTTAGGGCTGTTCCTTTGTACCCGTGAATGTTCAGGGTCATTTGCATGAATGTGAGATGTGTCTGTCCGTCACTGGGAGAACAGAATCCCTTCTCTTTACCAGAGGTGAAACAATGTCATTGTTAATGAATGATGTTTCTGTTTCCCCTCAAAGGAACTTCAAGCTGTTTCCTATTTTGAACTGAGATCCATTCATCTTCTGGCCTTTCCTGCTCTTGATGCTGATTTCCTCAGCTGACATCAGTGCAGCACATGTTGTTTGATGACATTTTCTGAATATTTTTTCTTTACCAAGTAAGCTCAAAATAAAACAATGTAAAAATGAACAGGAATCCAACAAATGGAAACAGAGAGTAAGTGAAAGATAACCACCCATGTAAGAGAAGATCCCACATCAACTGATGCCAGTTGGTGTTTCACTGAAAACATGATTGATCTTTAATACTGTGACATTATGACACAACAATTCATCCTTTTTTTTTTTTTTTGACACAATAATCTCATGTAACAGCCACAGCATTTGATCATCATGATTTCAAGCTACATTTTGACTGCCTTTGCAGTTTTTAAGCTGTTTCATCAGAAGCCTGAAAGTTCTGGCAGATGGAAATGGCTATCAGACATTGGTAGCACTAGGCACGTTGTTTAAATGAATCTAGAGCCTGTGAAAAATGATGAATGTGAAGGATACTCATCCTCTAAAAAGTGCAGCAGGTTTCCCCACGCTACCCTGTGAGTAAGCCTCAGACCTCATTTGGAAGGAGTGCCTTTGGGTGGGAAAAGGCAGTGGGGCCTCCACAGTACAGTCAGTCCTACACCTGGCTCCAAGATTTCAGTAACACGACCAAACAAAGATATTTGTTTATGTGGTATCCCAGGTATTTTTCTCATTGGAATAACCCTCAGATGCCATCTTGCACTGGACACTGAAGAGCCTTCCAGAGGTAAAAAATTAATTGGCAATCACTATATGCCATTATCACTCAAGATATTTCCTTTTACAGATCTGTATTATTGCTCTTGAGAACAGATAGTGAACTTAAATAGCAGTTTAGTCCAACCTATTCCTATTCTAACATGCTGAACATTTGTTATACCATTTGAATCTGTAACTTTAACACACAATGGATCATTTTGTCAGACCATTCTGGCTGTGGGTACAACTCTGCAGAGCTCAAATTGTGCCTGCCACTACATCAATCTCTTCAGTGGGTTTACAGCAAGAAAAGCCATTACAGGGTCTTTCTACCCCTCTTGAATCCACAGCATTCCTCAGAGTCTCCTCAGTGCTTAAAAGATGCATGTAATATCAAGCAACGACTGTCCTACTTCCCAGCAAAAACAGCTTTGACTGCTTCTGCAAATGAGAGATTCACAGGAGTAAGATGACGGCTGGTGATTGATTCCTTTATAAACAGTCTGGTCTTGTCCCATTCATTTATATTTCAAGCACTCAAGCCATTCAAATGCCAGTTTCCTCTATCTACTTTTGCATTTAGCCTGTATTAGATGGCTCCTTTCATTAACTAAGTGAAGTGGCATGTGTCAAGTCCCTTTTAAGAAAAGAGAATTCTTTGTACTAGCACTGCATCGCCCAGCATAGTTTCTTTTTTGCATGAACTATAAAAGTTCATCTCCATCATCTCCATTTCAGAGGCATCCCCCCCTCCTGATGGACTGAAGAACAAGAGAGTACAAGCACAGAAAAAGACAGAATCACTGCCCCAGAAAATTACAGTTTTCAGAGATAAGACAGCCAAAGCATTCAGGAGAAAGGCAGTGGCTGCTGATTGATGCATGGTAACACAGCAGGTCACCTACAGCCCTGATCCTGCTGCTGAGCAGCATTTGCCATTGCTGTCTGTGTCATTCAAAGCTCCAGCTGGAAAATGCCAGGAGGAGCACTGACTTGAGCTGCAGAAGATCCCAGTTCCATCCTAAACTCCACCACAGGATTGCAGCAAAACCTTGGGAAAGCCATAGGGACTGGAACCCCCCTTGTTTCCCCAAACTTCCAGGTGTCTATCTTCACTTCTGTGTGCCTGAACCTTGGGTCTGCCTCCTCCATATTCACCCACCATAAAACAAAAGGCCTCCTTTGAAAGGCATTTTGCTGTTTCTCAAGAACTACTGAAGCAGTATCTCCATCAATACTTCTGGCAACTCTCTGTGCATTGCACAGGGTGATAAACTGCAGGTTCACTACATCTTGGAAATGAACATTATGATTACTATGAATATTGCTATTCATCTCAGATTTTTTTCTTATTCAAGAACAGTAGGACATTTATAAACGTAACTGACTTGTTCTCTCCAAAATGTTGGTATATATACACACATACATTATACAAATGCATACATTATATATCTATTTATAGGGTTCGTTTATTCCAGTTCATATCACAACCTGATTATTCAGCATTATAGCAATGTTTATACAAAGCCTTTTACCCAAGGCCCTGAATTGTTTTACAATTATTCACTCAATTAAAATGCACAACAGCCCCAAAGAGCTCTATTAAGTACCACCAGGCCTTCCTCCCTGAGGTAATATGATAATTGGAGATTATATTAATTTTAAAAGGGCATTTTGATTTTTCAGCACATACTTCTTGAAACAACTGTTGAGTAACTGATTTCTAGAGGTGCAGAAAAAGGGGACCTGTGTTTGTCCGGAATGCAAGAAAAATCAACCTGAGATGTCCTGCATGGAAACAGCTCCAGCACCAGCAATGTTTTTATGAGCATGAGGTGCTCAAAGACAAGAGCAGGGCTGAGCCCCAGCCCTCTGAGTCACAAATTCCACTAGCCAAGCATCTGAATTCCCAACACTTTTCACAACAACTCCTTGTCTGAATAGAACATCTCTGTGTCTCATGGCATGTCTCAGCCCAAGGACCCCATCACAGCTGCAGTGATCTCCTGGATCTCCTGCCCCACTGAATGGGGGGTTTGAAAACACCTGTTTCACACCAGGAAACAGCCTTAGAAATCAAGCCTAAAAATTGAGCAGGAAGAAGCTGAAATGGGAGTAGTTCTCACCTTCCTATTGAATATAAACTATTGGGCAGAATAGAAGACAAGGTTTCTGTGTTCAAAAAAAAAGGATTTTTCTTTTTTCATTTGTCAGTGCTGGCTATGTGTAAAGACACGTTATTGGAAGAAAAGATCAGGGTGTTAATACTGCACTCCAAATAGCCTATTGATTATATCCAATGAATCTTCAGTGTGAAAATTTGTCAGAAGTAAAAGGAGAGTCTCTTTGCTCTTTAGAATGTGTTCTTAAGCAGACTATAGCCATACTTGTTTTTACTTACTCTCCTTAGTCTCCAAAACTATTGATTTTTGGCTGCAGAGTGGCTCACTTTTCAACTGGAGGAGGAGAGGAACTCAAATCCTTGTTTTGAAGGTAGAAAATGAAAATTTGAGCTCCTTCTTGTTCACACTCTACAGAATGACTTAAGCATTGATGGGTAGGTTTTGTATTGCAGATCTGTCTTACATAGGAATCTAAACCTAAACTCAACTTTTAAAACTTAAAATATAGTTTTCCTTTTCTGAATTCAACATACGTGAGCTTCTTACAGACACATTGTGGGCAGTAGAGAGAGTAAAACAAAAGTGACACTATAGGAAGGTAGAAAGTCCAGTGAAATGAGTGTCTTTAGACCCACTGAGATGCTGATTTCAGAGGAGGCTGGCAAATTGTCATGGCTCCCAAACTCCTGTTCTCATTGACATAATTCTTTCTCACAAAAAGGCATCCTTTTTGGTTTTAACCTTCCAGACATTGTTATTGCTCTCCATCTCTTGAAAACAACTTTCAGGTCTCCTCAGAGACATGAGCCTGGTAGAACAAAACTGAATTTGCTATTAGACGACATTTTTAGACACTTCAGCTCTTCTATACAGTATCTTATGTTAATGAATTAGTAATCATAGAGAACCTCACAGAACAGGGTATTGAGCAGGAGATAAATCCAGTTTTCTTTGATATTGAAATAGGTTTTCAAATACTATAGATCTCTTAGTGTATAAAGTTCTGTCATTGCACGTTTTTTCATACATCTCAGTTGTTTAAAATCAGGCACCTGCCGTAGCACGGAGGGTTTGTTAATCTATTATTTAAACAATGGCTTCATTTGTAAGTACTTTTGAGGGAGAGAGACACAGTTTTAAAGCAGATCTCACAAGAACATTAAAGTAAAAGGAGATCCTAAAGGTAGCTGCAGATTCTCTCCCACCTAAAGATTTTGCAAAAAACAATTTTTATTTTTTGTTTTTAATCTACATAAAGTATTGAAGTGGGAAGCGTGCTTCAAAAGAAACTAGATGTCTGGCAACTCGTACTTATTTTTCTAGGCTATTTTTCACTCTATAGCTCCTCTTTTATAGTTTTAATCCCTAAAGCATCAATAAAGTAGAGCACAGAATTGGGCCGTGTAGTTATACATGACATCAAAGCTCTTGCCGTCTGAGTTCTTGGTCAGTGATTTAAAAGCAAGCCTAGATTTCTCCCACAGCTTTTGTCATGTTCACTATATGGTAGTTTTTACACTTCCAATAAATAACCGTGAATGTCACAGCAGTGATTAAATTAATTGATATGTAGTGGCAATGGCTTGTTGTACTACAGTGAAATTGCCTTGGTTATTGAAATAAAGTCTTTCCAAATAAATGTTTAAGCTTCACTCACAAATGCTTTAGGTTCACTGTAATTTAGCCCTGGGGATGATGCAGATTCCCAGACTTCATTCAAGTACTATTACTTCAGGTGCCAGGCTGGATTGCCACAGCCCCAGCTGAGATTTGACCTCTCCCATTAAACTGAAGGTGAAAATTTCACTCCCTGAAATACTCAGAAAGGTAGATTTATAGTACTGAACGTGGGACTTCAGGGCAGAAAGCAGTGGTGAAACAAATGGCTGAATGGTCCAGAAAAAAACACTTTCTGCAAAGGAACAACACTTAATGGTTTTATACAGTATACACTGTCATGGCTTGATATTTCTGCAGCCACAAAACTGCCAAATAAAACATTATTAGCAGTTACTTTTACTTTGATAAATGTACAGTCAGAGAAGTTTTTTCTCGTTGAGAGGCCTGTTGTGACTTTCATTTCTGTTCTGGGGTGAAGCAATACCAAACCAATTTATCAATCTTGACAGTATTCTGACGATATGCCGGAGATATCTGCATTGCAAAACTCTATGGGAATTGAACTCAGACAACTGTTCTTCCTGCTGGAAACCAGACAGCCAAGGAAAGTAGCTATAATCAGTTTGAATTTGCCTCTGGCTCATCTTTTGCTCTGTTTCCTTTTAGACCACTACCTCATTAATAAAAATTTGCTGGATTGCTGAGAGTTCAAGTTTCACAATCTACTGCTTAGAATGTGAGGTTAATCCAATGCTGACTACAGTAAAAGCAAATTAGAAAAAAAAAAAAAAGCAACAAATAATGGAGGGAGAGAGAAAAAGTCCAGATCAGGTCTGGTCCCAGGCTAAAGGAAAGCAGAGCAGCAGGCATCCCGTGCCTCCACCAGCCAGCACTGAAGGGAACTGTAGATAAGAAGCATGACCAGCACTCTCCGTGTTAACGTTCATCACAGAAAACACAGCATCCTCAGCACACGATAAGCAAATAAAGATAAATGGTCCATCTCATTGCTCCAAGTACCTTGCTGAAGGTCAGCTTCCCACCGATTTCTGGTTAGATAAAAGGCACTGTTTGACCCAGCTCAAAATGCTAGGACAGCATCACGTCCTGGTGACATTTCATGTATTCCCACTGCGATTTTACAATCAGCTCTCATTGCAGGCAGTTACATTCTCATTTTTGTCCTTTGAAAAACCTCGGAATTGTTTTTTAAATAGGTCAGGAGCAGACTGACAAAAAAAATATACAAATCTGGCATTGAGAACAGGGTTTTGAGAGGATCACTTTACAGAGCGTATGTTTGGGTGAAGGAGCAGAAAAAAATCATTTTTCAAAAACCAAAGCCAAACCAAACCAAAGGGAATGTCAAGCCGAAGTGGTAACAGAGAAGAATCAACCCATGACACTTATTTATGCACATTCAGCCATCTCATCAGTGCAAGCTCCTATCCTGCCTATGTGTGCCTAAACACAGCTCATAATGCCCTGCACCCAGAAGAAAGAAAGAAGCACAGTTATCCTCCCAGGTGATGCTGGGACAGTCTGACCAGACAGGTTTAAGGACCTGCTGTACTTTGGTACTTACTTGGCCTCAGCAGACAGATTTGGGATAGCGTAAGCCTGTATATAAGGTACAGATTTGCAGATCTAATGACAGCAAATCAACGGAGGAAGATTCAGAGGAGCTCAAAGCTGTCATGAGGAGGATGCCAGGCCAAGGAGAAGAGACTTGGGAGGCATCTCTGAACAAAACTCATGAGGAAGCAGCCCACCAGGAAGAAGAATAGCAGAAGCAATAGGAGCACAAAACTTGTGGAAATGCCAGCTGGTAAGACAAGGGTGCTAGAGAAAAATGGCTGAGCTCTGCAAAAAGCCAGAATGAATATACACCTGGGGGACAGACGCGTATTGATCTCACCCAATGCCCGTGCTACCCGGTCTGTTAATATATCAGGACTCCAAGACAGGAGTATCTGAGTTGCAAGCAGCTTGCCTCCGTTTTTTCTCTTTTCGAAGATCCAGAGGAAAGATAAGCGAGGCATTAACGAGGCCAGGAATGAGGCTGCCATCCCCCAGCATTTCCACCTTCCTGTTGTGCATCTTGCAAGATGACCATTGAGAAAAAACGCAGCTTTTTCTCACATCACCCAAATCACATCAGGCAAATAGAAGTGAATTTCTTCAAAAAAAAAAAAAAATCCAAAATATGAAATGTCAATGATTTTTTTTTCCTTAGCTTTCCTATTTTCCTCACACAGCTTGGACAAAGAAAATAAGCTAATAGAAGCACTGCATGTAATCATTATATCAACCCAACAGAAAAGAATGGACGCAGTCACAATTTGTAACTTAGGGATCTTTAAGCAGGCAAATTAAAAAATATGAAGGAATCCACAGGGATCCTCATGAAATCCAGAGCATACTGAAGCTTTTCTATCAACTTCAGTGGAGCCTGGATTTCACATCTAAAGCTAGTTGGCTGCCAGGAGAACGTCAGGGGTGAGGATGAACACAATTTCCATGGTACTTTAGAAGAAACCAGAAAGGCTCCTTAGGAGACCAAAGTTACTCACATCTCTATTTTCTGCGACTTCACATTAAAATTGGTGATTGCTCATCTCACCACTGTGGCTGTGGCATTCGGGTTTGAAAAGCTGAAATGGAGCCTACCTGCCTTTCTGCCATGAGAGTCCCACAGCCAGTGTGCCCAGGGCTTTGTCATACGCTTTGAAACAGGAGGGGAAAAAAACAAAAAAACCCAAACAACTGGCTTTGCAGGAAGCAGTTGTTGGGGTAAAATGGACATCTTCATTCTCTGAATTTTAAACTTCTTCCACATCTATCCCGGACACAAAAGACTCTGTGATTCCCATGACAACTGTGGCAAATGCAGCTGTAGGCATCATTTAATTACAGTGATTCAGACTTCCAAGCCAACATCAATTCCTTGGAGTGCTTCAGGGCACACAACACATGTTCAAAAAAGAGCATTCATGTGACCTTAAGAATATGCCCTTTTAGGTATGTTTCCATTTATACTCTGAGAATTTGGAATTCATTAACACCAATTAAAACTGGACATGGAATGCTTAATTCTCCATGCACCGCACTACAGAGTTATCCCTGCAGGTTGAAATGTTTTCTTTTTGATGAAACAGAAAGCTAAGATAAAGCAAAATGTCCTTACATGATTTGTTCCTATGGGTCATGGCAACAGCAGTACTACAGGAGAAAAATGTCCCTTACAGAGCTGTATTTTGTATGGATATTACCCTGACAAGACAAAACGCAGCTGAACTCTCCCCTACCAGCATCCTAGCCAGTAAAGCTGTGCCCAATCCAGATACATCTCATAGCAGAAAACATGACTTGTCCTTAAGTATCTGCTATAAATAATCTGACCAGAAGTAAAATGTGTTTTCATTTGAGGAGTAACCTCTCTCCTTGTCAGCTTCACTTACAGCAAATACATGCTGTAAATCTGTTTGAGTTCTCCTCTGGAATACACCAAAAAAGCAAAATATTTTCATTTCTAACAGCACATCTACTGAGATGTGAAAGACTAAACTAAACCAAAAAAAAAAATTTGTTTTCTTTTTCAGAGACCTGCCCTATAGCTCTGTGTTGATTGTAAACAGTGACCTCCTGCAAAGGGCCAAGAAACATGCAATGAGTTGTAACCAATGCTGCTAATACACAGAGCTTATTTACTGAAACAATTAAATATATCTCTAATGTGTGGAAATTATTAATAAAAAAGGAACGCCAAATGTGCTGCAGACATGAAGCTACTTGGAGTTAAGTGAAAGACTGACATAAATCTATTTTGTAATCTCGTGGCTGTTCCCTACCAAAGGAAGGACCAGAATGCAATGTGCTAAATTACTAGGGCATAGGGACATGTTGCTTAAGTTTTCTAAATAAGCAGTTGCACTGCTGGCACAACAGACCTAGCTCTGTCATAAGCAATTTATTGCATCAGTATATCAGTTCCATAAAAAAAAATAAAAGAAGACAACAATGAAGGAGAAGTCTGTTTTTGTGCAGAGCTCAGCTCAGACCAGTTTGGAAACATAAACGGCTTCAGAGTTTAATTAGAAAGTGTTTATATCTTAAAGATAATTTCATTTTCTTCAAGCTGTAACAGCGGTAATTGCAGATAGTTCTGCTGACTCCGCAGATGAAGGTCTCTAGCTGCCAGACTGAAAAATGCCAAGTAAGGTCTGCACAGCTGAAAACAAACTGAGAGGGGTCAGGAAACACTGTGTAACTAATAGTGGTTTGATTATCTAATGCTTAACAAGGTACCGTGGGATGTCTAGAAAGGACAAAAGAGCACCAGTCAGTAAATTAAGACGTCCTTTCCCACACTGTATTTCTGGCCTCCATTCTATTTATCACATGACCTTCTGCCTTTTTTTTTTTTTTTAAAGCACTTGAAGGATGTAATTATATATTTATTTATTTTATTATTGCCTTGTGAAGTGCTGGAGTAAATGTTTTTCACTTCAAGTTGTGTTTTGCTCCGAAGCCAAGATGCTGACTCCATGGCATGCCTGACTGGCTCCTGAAGCTAGGACACTGGGGATCTCCAAAGGGTGTGCATTTCCATGTACAGCTCTGTATACTCCAGAAATTCTGGGTTTTAACAACAAAAATCAAGGCAATCCCATATCCTGCTTTCTTGAGATGATTTTTTAAAAAGAAGATTGAAACTAATGCTGAATGTAGTAAATTAAGCAGGTGATTAGCTCTTTCCCATCTTGTCTTTGGTAAATTATAACTCCTTTTTCTTACGTATTTCACTACATGCTTGTAATGTAGTTAAATACACTTTGTTGTATGCTATTTTGAAAACAAAATACCGAACAAAAGCAGATGGCATAATAAGAATTCCCCATGAAATCCTCTGAGAATTGAACGTTCAGGACAGAATGGTCCTCCAAGAGACCAGAGCCACCTATCTATCATGCAAATATATACTTATGCATTATAAAATTATTGCTACTGTCACTCGCCTTCTTTTGATGTGCAGCCCTAAATCTCATTAGTGGTAATGGGTGGTACACGAGGGAAGAATAGACCTTCAGCATCATCAAAGGACAGGAACTGCGCAATGCTTTGGAGATAAGGTGCTGGTCCCTTGGTGGTGAAGGGAGATGAAGAAGCTGCTGAGCATGCCCTCATCCTGCCCTGATTCTGCTGTTCACAATTATCCCATCTGTGACAGGATAACTGAGCTGCCAAACAGATCACTATGTAACTGTCACTGTTCTTCAGCCCTGGCAGATGTTGTATTTAACCTGGATATTTCCATGATCTGGATAACCACACGGCCCCACAAAGCCTAGTTAAGTTGATCAGAGGTGGAGCTTAGACCCATAAGGCCATATTGCCCAAACCAGCATCTCACAGTGTCTGCTGTGGGCACAATTTGACAATCAGAAATATCTATGGCTTTTGTACAGAGAGCCTGTACGCAGATTCTGTAATCCACATGCCTGTGACTTACAATTTACTCTTTCTTTAACAGAGACAGCAAATACCCAGTCCAAGCTGTGACACTTTAGTGGCTCTGGGGAGTATTTCCCAATCACCCTTGGGCCCCTGTAGCTTGGGGAAGAAGGTGCAAAATGATGGCTGGACTCCTAAAGTGCCTGCTACACGCAAGCACAGAAACAACTTCTAGCCCTGCCCTCACACTGATGGCAAACACTGGCAAAACCTTAAAAGTCTGAGCACTTCAGAATCTGTATCAGACCATTTCAGATCAGAAAACCAGAAAACAAAACAAGATTCTCAACAACGTGAACCAGGAGTGGGCCTGGAGGTGGGGAATGAGGAGGAGGTAAGAAAATAACAATTTTAGATACTGGTACCACAGAAAGCAGTCAAAAGAGGGTAGCCAATACAAACAATTTTCCTTTGCCAGCAGACACAGATGCTATAAATAACATAAACTAAAGAGTAACACACCTCCACTGAAGTTAATGCATGAAAGTAAAGCATTAAATGCTACCGTTTCGCACTTGCAGGGAAGCTGCCTTTCAAGGACAGCTTCTTCTCCCAGACCATACAGAGCCACAGTTTCAAAATAGTTGGGAATTGGCTTAAAACATTCTGCAAAGAACAAATGCTTCCTAACCTAATGCTTGGATGCTTAGAACACTTGCACAAGTGGGCTAACTTATCACTAATGGGGCAAATGAGAACATTATTCATTTATGACATCTTGTGTACAACTTATGGTCTTGCTTGGTATGAGTTTTTAGTTACCCATGAAGAAAAAGACATCTGGTACTATTACTAAGGAAAGAACACTATGTTTCCACTTAAATATTTCATCTAGCCTTGATTGTAGCTAATATGCTCAGTGTTCAGTGCAGAATACCTAATTGTTCCCAGGGGGAATTAAAATATAGTATGTACTGATGCTCCTTTTCAGTATATGAAAAAAACCCTCCTCAGGGTGCTTCCTATCTTTAACTTTTCTCCATTTCTCCTCAGCAATATTTCAATTAGTTTAATTTGGGACTGTCACACAGTCTATTTTTAATAAATCACATTTTGCTCTCATTTACAATCTGTACCTTCTCATTGGCTATTTATTTTAATTCTAACCATAAAGGTTTCAGTTTTACCTAAAAACATACTGATAACACTGTGTGTATTTTGGATTTGTTGAAAAAAGTCTTTTCTAAATTTCTGCAGTAAATGAACTACTAATTTTCTACCTACCTAGTTCAACTACTACTGTGTGCTCTCTCTGTGGTCTTGATTGTTCTCCTCCTCCAAATCCTGTCTCCGAAGTTCAATAACTAAAGTGAAATTGTGTACTGAAAAGCAATTACTCAAAATTAGTTTTCATTTTCCACTGAAAGGCACAAAAATCCTCTAAAATTATGACCAATAGCTGAGAGGTTGAAGAATTGACTTCAATTCCGTTTCTCCTTTTCTTTGCTTATGACTGTTACACAAAAACTTGGTCCCTGGCTGCAGTAGAGCCCCAAGCTATCCTGAAGCAGAGGAAAAACACAAGCATTTCCACCAGCATGAAGTCACAGTCCAAACTCCACTTCTTTGTAACAAATGCAGTCATATTTATCTGAGCAAATTTAATTTAAAACCTGACCAAGTCAGAAAGATATACTGACTTTAAATTCTAGCTGTGAAAATGGAAATGGTAACACAAGATTTAAGATAAGAATAGAAAAAAAAAGAGCCAGACATAGAGGGAGCCAATTCATTCTTCGATTTTTCTTAAGGAACATGACGTTAAAAGGGAACATGACAAAGTGGAGCTGTTGTGCAGAGAAGTTACCATAAGGAAGCTGCTTCCTTGTTTGCGTTGCTGGCACAGACCTTCCTGCATGGCACCAAATGTCTCCCCATCCCTAGCGCTAAATGTCATCACTGGGATGCAAACCAGCTCTTGCCCTGGGACAAGGCGATTATTAGAACAGAGGAAAAGCAGGACTGCTGAGGAGCTTAGATTAAAACAAAAGTTTATGAAGAGATATTCTCTCATTTATGTCTGCCAGACAAATAGCAATAGCCAAGCCCTCTCTCAACACATTGAATTTTGCAATTCCTGAAGAGCACAAACTTTTACCACTTGAATCCATGTCTTGAAACCATAGTTTCAACAATACAATATTTTTGTTTTCTTAAGGACTTGCTATTTTCAGTTACTTTGCATTTATTTCATCTCTTCATCGAAGTCTTTGAAGAGAAGGAATATACAGCCAAGGTAAAAATAAGAGTCAAAGTAGACTTACATGACCTGCTGCCAGGCTATGCTTGATGTGCAGTAGGATTTGGGAGACTGGACACAAAGTGCTGTTGCTTGATCCTTGTGTTCAAGGGCACAATACTCCCATAGAGAGATGTAAAGGGGACTGGAGGAGACTGCAGAGCAGCCCTTTTCCAGTCATTCTCTTTTCTGTCAGCATGGTGAAAACCTGCTTCTGAACATGGAAGTGCAAAAAGAGATGAAACAAACTTCTCTATCCTAGCAGCCTGCCCAGCATTTCAATTGCCTTTGGCTGAGATGAAACAGCAAGAAGAATTCTCCTGATCTTGGTAAGAGCAACGCATTTCTGTGAGATGACAAGGAAAGAAGCTTTCCCTATGGTAAATCATGGGACTCTGGGAAGGGATGGAGTCTACAGTAGGAGCATCATCTGAATGTGCTTGGTAAAAGCAGCTATTCTTTGTGGATTGCTGTGCTCTCATCAACACCTAAACCACAGGGGAAACATGGCAAGGCGTCAAGGAATACTTTCTGTTAACGTTTACAGTGCACTCAACTGCTCTGAAGACTGGTCAGCTGCGTAAGTCCGCCATGTATAAATTTGGGGAGCATGTTATTGGTAAGGATACAGACACGCGGGTGAGGTGAAGCACAAACCCTTAGGATTACTGGAGGGAAGATGGCTAACTATAAAATTTTGCTCCACTTAAGGCTAGCTAGAAGTTTCAAGTATATACAAAGCTTCCAGCTAATTTGGGTAAAATTACCTGTTTTTTCAACCACTATGAAGATAACTGTGCATGATTTTGATGAAGGAGCACATAAAAAGTATTTTTGCAAAATTATTAAAGAAATAAGTACTGTTAGTTGGCATAATTTTGCTCCAGTTTGTGATAAATTCTGTGTTTAGTTGCAGCGATATAAATCTAGTGTAATGCCTTGGGTTTCACTATAACTCTCCTGGTTTTATGTAGCTGTCAGGATGAATATTTGCACTCCTTATAGTGGAAAATTTAGGGAGATACTTGGAAAACAAGTGGAATACTGAAATGGCCTTGCTGACTCAGCTTAGTCCCTTTGTTTTCAGACACTGCAATCTCAGTGAAAAGATTTGCAAAACTCCTTAAGACTCCTTGTCATTTTCTTTTTCACTTGAAACACTTTATGGTCAAAACAACTGAAAGAAATGAAATATCATTAAAACATACGCCTAAAAAGGGAACAACATGTTAGTATTAAATATTTCCTTGTTGATATTATTTTTACAATAAAATCCCACAAAATTTTACACAGTGGGATTTATGTGATTTCTACAGGAGACATTTGAATCTCAAAAAGATGCAGATTGTTCCAAATTCTGAATTTGGTTTTGTGTGTTTAATTCTATGCTATATGAAATATATTCTGCTAAAGTCTTTAAAGCATTTGTTGCTCACACAAAAGAGGTGCACATCTTGCCAGTATCTTTTAGGAGTGAAAGCTGTAAGAAGCTCATTAAAGGGTAGATCCAACAGAGTTTAAATTCCATACTGATCCCTGGAGATTTTTTTTCCACCAAGAAGTAATTTCCAAGATGACTTTTTAATGCTAACCTCTTCAAAGACTGAAACATAAGAACTGAAAGAAGATGGCAATAATTAATGAAATCACTTTTAAGTAAAAAGCCTTCAAACATTCCCTTTTGCTGCAGAACCACACAAATGACTCCAAAGTCAAGTTTGTGGAGGCAATTCTGTTATAACCCAGATATTTCCTATCCTTTTTAGATGCCAGATAAGGACTTCTCAGTGGCTCATACTTTTTACTCTAACTTCAGCCCAAGGATTTTTTTCCCTTTCCTTTTACTTATTAAATTTAGCTTAAACCAACAGAAATTAGAAGGGTACAGCGAGTATACTGAGACAGCAGATTGTCTCTCCACATATATTTAGCTTCCTTGACATGTTCTGTGTTTTGATGTTGTTCAGGTAGGGAATATCGTAGAATCATAGAAAATCGAATGGTTTGGGGTTGGAAGGGACCTTAAAAATCACCTCATTCCAACCCGCTGCTGTGGACAAAGTTGCCACCCACTGGACTAGCTCCTCAAACCTATCCTTGAACATTTCCAGGGATGGGGTCTTGCACAACTTCTCTGGGACAATGTTTTCCAGCGTCTCTACACTTGCAGCATGAAGATTTTCTTCCTTGTATCAAATCTAAATCTACCTTCTTCTAGTTTTAAGCCATCACCCCTTGTCCTATTACTTTGTGCCCTTGTACAAAGTCTCTCTCCAGCTTTCTTGGAGGCCCTTTTTGAACAAACCCAGCTCCCTCAACCTTTCTTCACAGAAGAGGTGCTCCAGCCCTCTGATCATCTTCATGGCCTTCTTTGGACTTGTTCCAATGGGTTCATATCCTTTGTACATTGAGGACCCCAGACCTGGATGCAGTACTCCAGGTGGGGCCTCACAAGGGCAGAGCAGACAATCCCTGTCTCCCTGCTGAACCCTCTGTTGATGCAGCCCAGGATATGGTTGGCTTTCTGAGCTACAAGTGCACACTGCTGGCTCACACTGAGCTTCTCAGCCTCCTCTGCACGGCACCCCTTCCTTCCAGGGTGTTGAATGCATCACACCTCACAGCCTGGTGTCATCCACAAACTTGCTGGGGGTCCACTCAACCCCACTGTCCGTGTCACTGACAAAAATGCCTGAACAATAATTTCACCTTCTCTCAACTGACACTTGCTTGCAGAGTTGAAAACTCCTCGGTATTTCTTGAGTAATGGTGCTCAGAGGAATACTGCCGTTGGTCAGGTGTTGGGTAAATATTGAAAGTGTTAATTTTAAATTCGTAAAATGCAGCTTGGCTTAAGGCATAAAGTATTCTCCAGGAATACTTATTACAGATCGACAGCACAGGACGAAGGTAAAGCCTAAGGCTACAAACCCAGTGTTAAAATTTCCATTTATAATTCAATAATCACTACAAACATACCGGCCTACTCTGTTCTGTGAATGTCACAACTCTTCCTTAGGCATAAGTTGTAGATAAAGTTTGGTAGAAATCCAGAGAGCGTTACAAATCTGAAGTGTGCCTGATGGCCCCCTGCCACACCTATGAAGTGCTGGAGTTGGGTACAGCGTTGCTAAGGCAGCACAGCCTGCAACCTGTCAGGGTGCTACTGAAACCCTGCCAGAAAGCAAGCTGAGATCCTTGGACTCCTACCTGAGGAATGCACCGTGCAGGTACAACCCTGCTCAGTCCATGTGCAGAGCAAGTGGCTGGACTGGCATACCAAGGACAAGAGGACACCTTCCAATAAACCCACAGGGCTGTGGTGCAGAAGGCAGAACCACAGAAGAACTAGCTAACATCAAGTTAGAGATACATCCAGAGGCTGAATCCAGAAAGCATTTAGAAATTTCTGTCCTGACAGCATTTCCTGTATATATTTCTAAAGGTGGAGTAACTGGATGCCCAGCTAGTAACTCAGCTGAGAGGACTAAAGCTTGCATGCATCTTTCAGGAGCTCAGAGCCCAGACCTGTCTGCCCACTGCACACCAGCTATCACATCACCTCACTTCAGAGCCCTGTTTCTAACTTCAGTTTGTTTTCAGTGTGTTTAATAGCCCTGACTTGCTGCAGAATGTAATTCCATAGGGATATTTACTACCTATTGTTTTAGCAGAGCCGAGCTATTTTTCTCTTCCAAACTATAAGAACCACTCTCATTCTCCTCTGAGCACACAACTCTCTTTTCATTGTTTGTCTCTTAACTTGCTGTGCTTGGCCTCTGGCCAGAATCCCTTTCTCTGCCTTGAAGGAGGGTGACAGCTTGCCTTTGAAGAAGTGCCAAAGCTGTTGTTTGGCTGACCAGCAGGGAGCAATCCTGCCCAACACTCCCTGCCCTCTCCCATATTGCTCTCCTCCTTTCCCAGAAACATGCAGTCTTGGAGCAAGCTGAGCTGATCAAAAATCCCAGAAGAGGTTTTTAAGTAACATATGAAGTTTAAGTGCACGCAGAGAGTGTTGGAGCTGGAAGACACATCAGAAGATATCTAGACCATCCACTCGCCCCACAGCAAATCCAGCTGCACCTACAAGATGCTGCTGACAGATATTTGTGAGACTGGTTCTTACCAGCTTCCAGTCACAGACAGGAACTTTTCTGTGGGCTACCCTGTCCAGCATGCCACTTACCATCAGGAAGCTTTGGTAAACCTCATCTCTGTTACTTCAGTTTAATGCCATTGGTTCTGGTCTGAACATGGGCATGGAGAACACATTCATTATACAGTTCAGTTTTGAATAGCGTTTTAAAATGCAGAGGAGCAAGCTGTAACTAATTACTCTGGTTATGGTGCCTGTGCTTTTCAGGCCTACAGAAACACCAAACCTCCCTGTCTACATAGTGCCTTTACCATCAGCAGAGCAACCATTCAGCACCGACTCAGAGAGATGATCAGCTATGGATTCACTGGCTGTGTTTTCTGTAGTGTTTTCTGTATTTCCTCAGAATATTTCCCTCTGGCCACTGAAAAGCCCTAACACCACTAACCTGACAGACTCAATTTGCTCACATGCTAATACCACTATGCACCAACAGTCAAATACAAAAGTCTGTGCAAAAGTAAAAGCCTTTTCAGCACGAGACAAAGACTTTACAGAGAGTCTAATAATAATATATTTCCTGTATTACTTTATTTCCTACACAATCATCTCAGTCTTGGCCTTGGGACATCGTTCATTTCCTATTATGACTATGAGACTCAGTTGGCAAGATGAGAGAGGATGAAGTTCTGATTCATCACTTGCAACGCAGTTTGGTTTTTAAAAAAACTTAACCAGCTGCTTACAGCATTTTTGTCTCTCACACTGGCAATATGAAAATAGAAAAGTACAATGGTACATGTCTTGCACTGATAAGAAGTATAATTGTTTCAGCTTGAGGGGGATAACTGCAAAGAGATTTGACAGGTCTTGGAAAAGTTTTTCTTTTTTCCTTTAAACATCTCTGAGACACAAAACCTAAAATTTTTAGACTGTGGCTGCAACATACCAACGCTCACCCTTACACTTACCCAGTAGAGGGATTCATGATGCAACCTCCTTTCTCAGTAGATGCTTTGCAGTTGCAGCCCCTCTCCAACGTATCGTGATTCATCCCAAAATTGTGGCCCAGCTCATGAGCCAAGGTGACTGCTGCACCTAGAGGGTTTTCTGAATGATCCTTAAACAAATAATAAAAAAATAGTGAAGTCAAGGTATGAAAGTAATTAAAAATACACTGTCCCATTCCAAGGCCCTATTGCCTATTCTTCAAAATGCTATATGAACTTACCAGCTGTAGTAACACTATTGTTAAATGCACACAATTTTAAATTCATCCACGTATGCCAGGTGCAGACTGGGAATTTCAGAGCAGCCGATCTGTCCTGGCTGCCCAGTTTCGCCAGCACATAAGATATTCAGGGCCATCAGGCAGCTTTGAACACCTGGGCCATTTCTTTACTGAGAGCTTAAAATTCCCCTGAAATAACTCCCCAAATCTCCTAAGACATGACAGGGACAGAAAACAGTAGCTTCAATGTGGAGCATTGGAAAGGGTAATCATTTATGGGCGAGGATGAGTGTGATAGAGGAAAAACAAGAAGATCCTTCATGTCAGAAGATAAATTACAAATGCAGCAAGAGATTTCACTTGGCCTGTTTAATCTTCATCATACTGTTTCTTCAATGCCAGAAAGTCCAAGAAGAATTCTCAAGCCTTGTAGAAAAAAACAAGGACCTTTAAAAACCTTTCTTAAAAAAAATAAAATAAAATAAAAGGACAAAGCAAGATGAAATCTTCAACAGCCTCTAGTTAACACCGATGATGAGCATTCAAAATGCTGCAAGTGCCAAGACTGAAATATTAACATTAATCCCCGTTGAAATGCTGGATTTTTTGGACAAGTACTTCTCTGAAATTCACTGCATGGTCTGATTACAGGCTGCTGATCAGACTGATATTTTGGCCTAACCACAAGTAAGAGACCTTTCCACATCGATCACTTTCCTTGAGGGAAAAAATATCCACTGTACTCATATAAAAGCTTTCCCCAAAGGCATAACCATGTAATCTAAATGCATGATCCACTATTTATCAGTCGGTAAATGGAATTACTGTGTACAGCTGCCTGCTCTAAAAGCATATATGAATAAATTCAGTTTAAATAACTTTTAGTATCATGCAAGTCAATCTTCAGACTAAAAGGAAGTGAAAGGTAAAAGTGTCTAGAAGACATCAACTATATACAAATGAAGCCCTTAATATATGGCTTGGGGTAGATTTAAGAGTTTTGCCTTTCATCTGGCTGTGCTAATGTTTTTAGTAAATCAATTCTTAAATAGAAAACAGAATCAAAAAGAGAATACAGTTAAATTCTGAAAACACGAAACTACTCCTGCAGTTGGAATAAACTCAAAATAATCTTATCTTTTAACAAAGGATCCCTTTTTAGTTTTTCCTGAATTTTAGAAAATCAGTATCAAAATGTCGTGACTAACATAACAGGCAGTTTGTGTGCAGTTATCTTTTAAAATACTTGTTTGAAGAAAGAAGCTGAATCACCTGTCCCAGTAGAAGAAACAGAATGGAAACATATGCAGCAAAATAGTCTGTAATAACCAAGAAAATATATACTCCTGCACAATGCCTACATATGGAGATGTCTTATCTAGATACTTGTCACATACAGATTGATTCATCTTTGTACTTAGAGTAATTTATGAAATATTTAGAGAATTTGGTTTAATTGAATCTCATGTCCTAAAAAGAACACAACCCCTCACTCAACTGGAAAACAATCCAGGACTGAAGATTAAGAAAACAGTGATATAATTCCACATAATTTACTCTCAAAGCACTGGAATGATGCCATGAAATGAGTGCTGTGTTGTCCAGCCTTAGAAATTCCTCTGAGTTTTGAGCCAGCTACACAGCCAGCAAACTGAGCTCAGCTCTTCATTTTGCTAGTTTCTCTTCTGCTTACTGCAAAGGGATTCTGTTCATTTGACAACTTCCAATGCTGGCAATTAAAAATAAAAATAAAAGTTCACACAGTCCACTCCAGAACTACAGCAATAAATGATCTGAAATGCAATTTGGGTCTCGAATAGGCAAACAATTATTACATCCCATGCGGTTCTCATTACTTCCTCAGATCCACTCGGAATGGAATTTTATCAGTTTCTAGAGTGAGCTTTTAAAACAAGGAATGTGATGTCTCAGCAACAGAGGTTATTTGAAGACAGCATAAATGGAGATTATCAAAACAAACAGTAACATGTCCCATTTCATACTGAGACCATTTAAGTATCACAACTACCAAAGAAATGAATAGCAATGTGACTGATTTATTCCATCAAGATCTTTTAAAGCTAAGCTGAGTAGTAAAAGTCATTACCAAACAGTTTCACAACCATTTAATAAGCAGCCATCTACTGCTAAGACATTGTAAGACGTTGCACTAAACACGCAGCTGCCTTCGGCTGAACTCTGCTTCATTCTGCTGGGAATCACTTCAAACCTCAATAATAAAATTCTGTCACCTACAGCTAGGACAGTCTAATGCCCTGAACGCTGTGCTTTCTGTGCAAGTTCACTCAGTTGTAAGAGTGTGAGTTTTCAAAAGCAGACTTTAATTTAAGCCATTAATTGCCTCTGTTCTGCACTTCTTGTTTAGCCTAACTTCCCACTAAAGTCAATAGAAATTTGGAATGAGTGGGAATACTACATTATGAACACTCATTTATTTTGCTGCAACTCAGTGACATTTTAGATTTAAATCCATGATTTTGTCTAGAAACAAAGGAATGAAGACTGAAGCATATACCAAAGACTTGCTTTAATGTCAAAATCTGTTTGGTCTGTATACAGCACAACAGACCATTACAGTAAAATAAAATTATAATGAGATGGCACCATTGCTATGTCATATTCAGATGTGCGCTCTCCTTAACTTGAGAATCTGTTAAAAATAATGGGAGAAAAGATGTCCCCTCTCACTGAGAGAATTCAGCACTACAGAGAAATAAGGAGGGGCAGGCACTCGGGCAGGCATAACCGTGGAATTCAGATTCTATAGCAGAGCTGGGTAACTGCAAAAACAGTTGGGAAAATCAGATCATACGCAGTCGACTCTTTCCAGATTTACATTCAAAGGTTATTTCTCTTACTCCCCTGTCTCTTCTTTCAGAACTGTTTTCAAAGTTGGGAACTCTCTGGGGTTGGAAGTTTGGGTCGGGATGGGTAAGAGACCGGTCAAATTGTAAGGACTGCTAGATGCTCAGTGTTGAGACACCGCAGCACCAAAGCCTCCCATGCTAAAAGTCAGTTCATTTGCACACCTTCCAGGCTTAGACCTTTTTGTCTGCATGTATGTATCAGGACTTTTCTGCACATACCTGAGTCAGTCTTTGTTAATTTAGAAGGGGAAGGTTGGAAGCTGCCCACCCAGGTTTTGGGGTGAGTGTTTGCTCGGTTTGGATTTGTCTCCTTTTTGATGATTTGCTTTGAGAAGGAAAACATCTCCAGTTATGCTCTGCAAGCCTCGGGTCGATTTGCACCTCAAACATTTCAATTCACTGGGGTGGGAGTTTCTGGGAAACAATGTTCTCCCCTGAAAGACTGAAGCTGTAGCCTGGTTACAACTTCCCAACAGACACCAGATTTCTCTTGGATGTACGAATCACTCTCTCTTCTGTCAGAGCCATGAGAACACTTTAAAGTAATACTGATTTTTTTTTTTTGTTACTGGAATGAAATGTATTTTTTTTTTTCTTTGCTGCTGCTTCTGTTTAAAACACCAGTTTCTGGAGTGAGGAGGACTGGATTTACAGCATATTTTAAAGTTTATGCTATAAATTAAGAGAACAAACAAGTCATCGTTAAGGGTACCTCTGACTGCAGATAAAGCCAAAGCAGTGACTGCTACCCTGAGGGAGGAATGGATAAAACAGGGCTGGTTGGCTCCTATATGCCTTTCCCAAGATCTGGAAGTGCATCTGGAGACTTCTGTGGCTTTCTCCTCCTCTTTGCCTCCTTTTCCTTTCATGCCTATCCCCAAGATACTCAACAAAAAGCTGTAACAAACACAAACCAGAGACTCAGCTTCTAAAACTACCAAGGGACTGCAGCCTTTGTCTTTCCTACAATTTTGATGCAACTTTCTCCACCTCATATGATTTTTTTTCCCCATCTTTCCTGCTCATCTTTCCTGCTCATCTCATGAATCCTCCCAGTCTGGATCATCAGCATATCATCTTCCATGAATGGCTTCTTGCCTAATTGTCCCAGAGACCACAAAGGAGCCCTGCATGATGGACCAACCTTGGCTTGTGTGCTGGCTAAGAAGGAAAGAAACGGAAAGGCTTCAAGGGCCTCTATCTCTGGGACTACCCTGCTGTATGGACTATCTTGAGGCAAAGGTCTTCATGTCCTAGGCTCCAGGTTGGCCCCATGATGCCTTGAAGAACAGGGAGGTTTGAGAACATGCAAACTCAGAGCGCTGTGCATTCCTCAGCTCTCACCTCTTTTATGCAGGCATCTGCAGCTGAGGCGCCCAGCAGAGCTGGAAACAATGACTAAATCAACTAATAAGGGGGAAGTCTAGACAAAAACATTGAAAAAAACCAAAAGTTTTTCAGCACTTCCAGGCTGAACTCAAAAATAGAGAATATCTTTGAGGTTTTTAGGACTTCCCAGCTTGCTGCTCTAGAGTTGTGCTCTGAGGCCACCAGCTGAGCCTATTAATGACTTACAAACTCTCGAGTACACAATTAATTTCATTTCAAGTGCTTGTATTGAAAAGCGTTGGGTAATTCAAAACTGCTTTCCCCTCCCATGCACAAAACACTCTTCAAAATTCAAAATTTTTTTTCCCCAAAGAAAATATTCCAGAATTGCCAGCAGAAATGGGCTAAGATGCTTAATTATTTGTTCATCATGTCTAGCATCTAACAACAGTGTTACCAGTAATACTCTTTGAGAGAAATTCAGGTAGAAAAAATGCTGCTATTGTTTGCACTCACTTGGCAATGTAACAAAGCACTGTGCTACGAAGATGGAAAGCAATACCTTTCACAGTGAACTCTGTAAACACAGAATAAAATCAATGTAATAAAAGATTCAGGATAGACTGTTGTTTCCAGTAACACTATCATACACAGGTGCATAACAAATTTATCCTCCATTTCTCTTCCTTTGTAGCACCTCTCCATCTGATTTGATCATGACTAGAAGCAAAGGATTCTTGCAAAAAGGTCATGACATTCTTTAATACAATATTTTAATTTTTTTTTCAGTATGGGTACTATGAGTTGAAACATTTACACGTAAGATGCTGATAGATATGAATAATATTGAGACTGAAAATGGGACAGAAGGGACTGATGTTCCTGTACAGAGCTACAACACTGCAACACTTGAGATCACGTTGCAACAGCTGGGCTGGGTTCCAGTGCCGCCATTTTCCCGCTTACCATGACGACTCCTCCGGACTGCTCCGCAGTGCACATGCTCATGATGGGTGCCATGCCAATGGTGGTCCCTTGGAAGTACACCCCACTGCAGGAGGGTGGAAAAGGGAAAGGAGAATTGTTGAATCACCACTCAGTGCCAAGATATCACCCTTATTATTTACACTCTTGTGTTTCTGCCAGTCTCAAAGATTCCATTTCAAATGTGCCAGCTCCAGACTTTTGCAGGTTGAAAATGAGAAGCACAGAATATTCATGCCAACTTGCTAAACTGACAGAGACAGAATCCCTCCTATCAGAAAGATCCATTTGATCACTGTCCTTTGGATTTACTGTTGTAACAGGCCCTGTTCTTCCTTTCTTTCCTTGACTGAAGTTGGGAATAGAAATGCAAACATAAAAATGCTGCCTCTAGTTCAAGGAAGCATTATTTTAATGCGGTGGGAAGTTTCCATGCTACTAAAATTCTATGCTACTAGCCTAGAATTAAATTATTGCAAACCAAGTATTAATACGCATACAGAGTAATCAAATATCTCGTGATGGTTTGGAATGGCTTACTCTATTCTCCCACAGATAATGTCAGAACATAAATGCAATGAGTAAAGGGACCTCCTTTTGACTACTAAGACTTCAGGTCTGTTTGTAGGGTAAAGAATGGCTCATTGGTCAAAATTATACCTTCTTCAAGGAGAAGCTGCTTCTCTTACTCGTGCCTTTTNTTTTTTTAAAGAGTGCTTTTACTTTGAGTGTGTTTATTTGGTTAGTTTTATTCAGGAAACAGCAGGGTTAAAGATGCATTAAAGATGCATGTGATTTAAATGTTAAGTCAAGAATACAAATTAATTACCTTATCTAGAGTGCCTTTTGAATTTTATTGAGGTTTTTCTATGAATGAACAGAATTCAGTTGACAGAATCACTCAAATCCCAGCCAATGTTACACGTGGTGTCAACTCTACCTTATTAGCTGTGCATTGTCATGGGGTTTACGAGGTAGTAGTTTTAGCTTTCTCCAGTCCAGAAACTCATGGAGGCTGGTGAAAGGGTCTTGAGAAATAGAGCACTTATCCATGTCATTCCACACTTCCACTCCAACCAGGGCTACTCGAATATTGAGTGGCCTATAGAACTAACGAGAAAAGAGAAACAATAATGATGGCACTGTTGGCTACTCTGTTATCACCAGTAAATGCCACAGTTGCCACAAGGTGGGAGCAGGCACAGCATCAGTGATGGAGCAGAGACAACAATTCTAAGGTAAGAACCAAGTGACGAAGCACTCAGGAATCGATCAAGTCTGGATTTGGCTGACAGTCTGAAAAAAGCATATACTAGATCTTTGTCTTGTTTATATGCATTACAGTCATTTGGATAACACTGCCATTTGCTGAGGATAAATTAAGCATGAAACATAAATATATTATAACATGCAAAATTAATTTTGAGCAGGTAACATATAAACGCCTGTCCTGCAGTAATAAGTCAGCCAGACAATTACATGGAAGAGGTGGTGGTGTCTTCAGCAGCTTGTTTTTAATCATGAATGCTTCTCCTTGAGTTAGTGTCCTTGAGAACTTGTTAAGTTCTGAGCTAAATTACACTCAGTTACAATTTCACTGCACTCCTAATTTTTCTGGCCAGGTAGTACAACAAAACAACTTTTTTTTTTTTTTTAAATGCCATAGAGATGCTCTTAGAGTGTGCTTTTTGTTTTCCAGAACTTAATCCAAACACAAAATATTCAGTATAAATGTCTTTCTTGCTGTTCTCAGTCAGTCATCAACTCCTGCTTCCTAAACCACTGCATGTTTTCAGTCCTTCCTTGGGTTATATAGCTTATTGACATAGTCTTCCCCTTCCTAACATTAGACTGTTAGGAAGGCAGTAGACTAATATTAATTAATATATAGATATTAATACTAATAAAACAGACATAGTAATATCCTCCAGAAAGTGCAGTAATTTCTGAAGAAGAGAAATAATTCTCATGCTCTTACCTTATCAACGTAGTTTGCAATTTCTATCAGCCTCTGCTTAATTTTCTCCACATCCTTGCCCTGTCTCTGAAACTTAGAACATAAAGATCAAGGTATGAGCAGCACAAACATGGTAGCATTTTCCCCCAGCAGCCACCTTACTGTCAGTGATGTTTGGGGATTGCAGAGAGCAACAAAGGGCCAAAGGCAGATCGCTGTTGACTTTCATTGGACCAGGATGTGCCTCTGAATAAGCTCAGGTTATGGAATAGGATTTTGCTTTTCACAGAAAGACTTTAAAATCCCTAAGTCTTACATAGCAATCTTTCTGGGACTGATGTTTTGTGAAAATGAAAAGGCTTTCCTGCTAGCTGTTTTGGCAGCAGAGTGATTGTTATTCCCTAACTGGCTGTATTCAAGGAGAGTGAGAAACCATCACATTTTCAAACAAAAATAAAATGTAAGTAGCAAAATAATTCAATCCAAGACTTCACATCTTTGGTTGCCATTCAACTGACTGGAACAGTTCCACAGCCTGTCCTCGTTCCTTTCTTTGAAGCTCTGCTTCCAAACTGCCAGGAAGGCTTCATGCAATGTGATGGTAAAGTACCACTTCAGAAGGAAACGCAGGATCCTACAGTATCTTCCAAATAGTGACAGCCCTGCCAAGGGCAGTCAGAGAATGCAGTAAAGACTTAACCAGCTCACAGGCTGTGAATTTTCATTTGTGACATCTTGAATTACTGCCAGATAATCCCAATTACCTGTGCGTGTCAAATTCCTTACAAAATATGGCAAGAAAAAATTACGAATAACGGTCACTGTTGCCCTATCTCAATGGTACCTTCTGGAAATGACATTACTTCTGGAAATGACAATATTTTTTATCTGAAGCATGTTACTTGTAATTCCATGGAAACTGAAATAAGCTACTCATTTCCCACCCGTGCTTCTCATGCCCTTTAAGTCTCTTACCTCACGATTATCTGCCACAATAACAAGCTCCACATATTTTGTTGTCTTCCGAGTCTCCCTCTTATACTGCCAAAAAAGATGAAAATAGTGTTTTGTTTTTTGTAATAAGTGACCCTTGGTATCAGCTCTCCCTCCATTCAGCAAAGTGCTTGCAAGAGGAGATGCAAAACATCTCAGATTTCCAGCCTTTCTTTTATCTACCACAACAGAAATGGCCTATATGGTGCTTAAAAATACCCCCCAAACCCAAAACCAAACAACTGAGATTTGAGCACAGCAAGCAGGAAAGTGGTGCGAAGTGTCTATCAGCCGTTCAGGTTTCTGCAGTTGCTATGTTTATGTTATATTTCCTTGCAGGAGAATATCATCTCTAGCAGAAAGAACTTTCCTATTTCCAAGGAACATTTAAAGAAATATGAGATGACTTTTAGCAAACATTTCATACAACAGTCAAACTGGCTGCTAGGAAAACTGAGTGATAAAGGGATATTGGGTAAAGCAAAGGAGAGATCAAGTAGTCAACTGACCAATTATGTAGGAAATAGAAATCAACCAAGAAAAAAACTGCATAACCAAACCTACCCGAATGAACTGTCTGTGTCTGGAGTAGCAAACTATAAAGGTTAAAAAGTAGATGGCTTACATTTAATTTTGTATCTATATATTCATATAAAAGAGTTACTTGCTGTTCTAAATGCAGATCTGAAAGAATCATAATGCTTAGCTCTAAAAAGATAAGTGAAGAAAAATAAATGATTTTGTAATACTGATCATAGGACAACTCCTCAGCTGGCCTAAATTCAAGTGACATATGAAAGTCTGTGGAAGTCCTGTGATTTACACCAGCTGAGCATCTATTCTATAATTTCTCCCCTGTCTCTGGAATAAGACAGTTGGGGAGCAGAGGTCCCAGCAGCGTGTCTGATCTTCGTGCCAGAACTTCAGGAACTTAAGCATGACCTACTCGTGATCGTGATGCCTCAAACTAAACCAGTGCTCTTTAAACTAAAACACAACTAAAGCTTTCCAAAGCAAACTGTGCATTCCAAGGCAAACTGTGCAATCCCCTTTAAAACTATGTCAGCACTGGAGCTAAATTTCACAGAGCTTTCTTGACATTACCAAAATGTCCCTCCTTGCTATCTGCAGACTGATGATTTTGAAAGGAGCATTGTGGTTAGGGAAAAGTGACAGATCTAACCTTCAGTAACTCTAACTTTCTAACATCAAAAAACTCATGTTAAATAGTGCTACGCAGCCTTCAAACTATAGCAAATGGAAAGTATTAAGTTCCATTTAGACGGTGTGTCTGAACTGACAAAGCACTAGAAACTATCATTAATGAACTAAGAATCAATGACACAAACACTTCACAGGGTTACACTCACTGGGGGCCCAACAAATGAGCATGGGTAGATATTCTTATAACTTCTCCTGGTACTGGGTTCTCTCTCATCTTCTTTTGCTCTGCTGGAGGCATCTGTCACCATCATGTTGACACGGTGTGTGCATGGACCTGGTGCACGTGCCCATGCCTCCTCTGCTGTGCAGGTCATTGGGAAGCAGGACACCCAGGAGCCAGCACATCCCTTTCTCCTGCTTCTGCATCAGCAGCAAATGGGATGTAAAGTGTCTCAGAAGACTTCAGCTGAGCATTTAGTGCTCTGACAGAGCTTGATTCTCTTCTCCACAAAATAGTGGACATGAATGAGATGCCACATAAGGCAAATGGCTATGTGGCTTTGTTTGTGACAGAGCTGGTCTCTCAGATACTGCATATCTAATATAAACCTGACATTTATTGTGCAGTCCTGATTAGAGACATATCCCTAAGACATCTCTAGTCTGCTTCTAAACTGAGAGTAAAAATTGAGACATGATTACCCAGGTGCAAAGATATAAGAAGGGCTCTGTTACACCGGTGAGTAAGCCATTCATTTTTTACCAAAAGTAAAATTGTTTGGACTGGAGAGTTAGTCTGAGAGAAATTGGCTATCAGGGTATAATCATACAAGCCTCTGATGACTGATTTGCATAACGAATCCATTGCTGTCATTTGCCCAAAGGCTATGTGTATTCCTTCAATATGATATTTATTTATAAAATGTACCTAATTATCACTTTTTTCAGTTTGCTTTCTGCAGCCAACTGCATTAATGCACAATCCATTGCCTGATTTAATCACTCAAAATTAAAATGAAGAGTCAATAATAGAGCCGTGACAGATATACACAGCGGGAGATGCTACGCTTCGTTCAGCTGGCTGCTGTCCTGCTCCCCTGCTCCTCTGGTACCTGATCTTACTGCAAAACTGCTGTCCTCTGCCACCCCCCATATTCGCCGTGCTCCCCTGCCTGGGCATTGTCTTAGCTTGGATTCACAGTGCAATGCTGCAGCCTCAGTCTGTCTCTGTTACTCAAAACAGCCAATCTGTGATCCACCAGGACCACCAAACTGGATATTTTGTGTGGCTACAGAGAAAAGCCATACTATAGGGACTATCTTACATACCAGAACTGCTTTCTGTAGGATCCTCTATCAGTGGAGCTCAACTGGATGGCACACTCCCTGCTGCAATTTGAGGGTCCCTTGCATTATGAAATGACTCAGTATTTACAGATACTCAGCCCTAATGGGGAAAAACATGTCTGCACGCACCTGCTGTCTGACTTGGTCTATTAAACTTCATGTTTAGATCTGGGAAGCTGAGTCTATTGTTTATTCCATCATTTATTTGTACTTAAATCTAACCTAAAGGCTACTCTAAATCTTTGCTATATTGATCTAACATTTCAGCTTTGCTCAATACATACCTAGCTGATTGAAGGATATGGGAAATAAACTAAAAACTCCCTTAAAACCTGCCAACAAACCTAACAATTTTTGTTATACCCTAAACCTGACACTGGCTTTGTGCTTACTTGTGTGACCCAGCAAAATTTGGAGCAGCCTCGTGTCTCCATATTTTGCAGTTCATCGTTATTCAGTGTGTCCTGACAGTGTTTAGTTGATGACAACACTGAAATGTGAAAATTCATTCCACACATCACATGTGACAACTTCCAGAATTCATACATTAAAAGCATACCCAGCACACTCATTATATGTATTTTACCTAACTCTATGATGTGGTTGTTGACAAGTTTTATATTTATGTCCTGTGAAACACTGCAAAAATATATTTCTGATATGTAAGGTGAATTCTGACACGTAGTTGAAGCCCTCAACAGAGTGTGAGAGCCACTAGGGTAATTTGTAAAATTGTTTTGAATGTATCAGATAGTTACATGAGTGTTTTTTATTTCAGTTGCCTAATGTTACACTGGTTGCCTCTGCAAACTTCGTTTGAATGTCCCAAACATTTTGAAGCAACCTTAATAAGGGTGTGAAGAGTACTTAATTTTCCATTCACAATAAATAGTTTGAAAATACGGTTTCTTAGGGTCTACAGAAACACTCTGGCATAGTCCAGGAACCTATGTCTGAAGCTTCATTGTAGGGGAGACCATTTTGGTAGAGTTGCATTTATAGAGACGGGCTTTGTTCTGCTACCTTATGTTTCCCAGAAACAAGAGAAAGCTCCTGTCACGTATGTATTTATGGTATTAGGGAACATTAATAGGGAATATTTAAGCAGAAAGCATAAACAAAGTTTATGCAGATTAACGCCGGCGTTTTCAACCTACAGATTTCATATATTTTCAGAAAAATTCTTAGCTCATAAAGTTACATATGTAATAGCTAATGCAATATTTATTTGGACAAAAGAAATTTGGAGAGGTAATGTTTAATATCTCTAAAATATATTAAAAAAAATCCACTACATAAATAAAATCCAATTATCATTTAGGTTGCTTTCCTTAACAATTAGTTTGATGCAAAGGCTTAGAAGTACATGTAACTGTAAAATCCAGTATGTGACATTTAATAAATTATGAGGTCAGAGTTGTATCACTGTCTAATTTCTAAACACCTAAAACAGTCTTTTCTACAATTCCCATCCAATATGCACAGTATTTTGTTACAGTATTTCTTCTGCCTGGTTTTCATCTCATTACATTTTCTACAGTTTCCATTAGCTAGATGCAATTCACATTAAGGGCATGTCTTCCATAAAAACAATTACAGTAATACATCTGTAAAATAATATTGTGAGAATGTTTTGTCTGCACAAGATACTTTTCTGCTAGAACGTATAGGTTCATTTAGATTTTAAAACATTATTCTCAAAGCATCACAGCTATTATGTTCTTTTCCACCTTGGCTGGGCAAGAACTTTTCCAGACATTGCTCAGTGTTCTTATGGGGTCCTAAATTGTTGCTATAGTCATACACAAACCAAAATATATTACTACGGTAGTATGAAACATTTCCTGTGCCATCTCATTACCAAAAATAACATAGAAAAACAATGCAGGAGCAAGAAAAAGTAATAAGACTTAAAGCAAATTTTGTAAATTTGCTACATGTTTACAAATTTGCTATAAATATGTAAATATATGCTTAACTTGTGGTGTGTTTTTAAGCACATGCCATCAACAGAAGCTGACTAGTTTAGCAGTTTGCTCAGTAGGGATAGAGAAAATGAGTCTGGAACAAAGGGTTATGGTTGATAGCGATATGGAGAACGTACCAGAAAGATACTCAGCAAACCAGAAACGTAAAACCACATTATCCACCTACCCTGCCAGCTTGCAAATGGTGTGAAGTGCCAGCAGCCTTCATGGCAGAAATGTCCAACTGGTGGCCACAAGATCCTGGAACTATTTTCAAGTTCTCTGCTCGGTAGATCTTGTGTTCACTCGTAGCACCTTCTAATGGCTCCAGAATGTAGCTTTTGTTTTCAAATACAATAATTCCCCTATTACATAAGAGAAGAGAGTAAGATGCATGTCTTTCAAGAACTAACCTATGTTTGTCTTCAACAAGGTTATGACAGGTTTTAATAACAATGGAATTTGAAAAAGCAGAATGTTGATTTACAATACCGTGGCCAGGTGGAGCAGGAAACATCAAAGCTGTATATGTGTCATTACAGCACACTGTACCTTACAAGAAGCAATGGCTCAAAGAAAGTTTTTCTTTTCTGAAGTGTTGTGCTGTAGAACAAAATTACATTTGTGTTTTATGTCTTTTCCATTCTCCCAATGATGCATTGCCATTGCTGACTAGAGTAATGATGTACGTGCTTCAGAGGACCCGTTGCAAACAGTAATGAACAAAAGTGTGGTGAAATGCTTTTATAAGAGAAGGTACAGAGTGAAAGAATTTAGTATGATCTGCAGGTACCTTTTAAACCAAATGCTGATGTAAGCATCAAATCTGTCAGATGAAAGATGTACTGGAGTATCAAAATGAATTATTAAATATTACACCATAGGGCAGTAAAATGAAGTTCAGAAATGTTAACTAGTGGATTCCTGTTTAAAGCAATTTGCTTCCCAAATTGTAATTTTTACCACAACACCAACTGCTATCTGAGGATCCCAAAGGTTTTCCACCAACAAATCATCATCAGGATGGCACAACAGCACAAGAAGGCATCAGTTAGGTTTACAGACAGAACTTGGGTATAAGTTACTGTGAGAGGAAAACATTTAATATTCGAAATCTAACTTATAATTGGCCAAGGCATTTTCCCCAATTCCTCCTTTGCATTTACCTATACCTTCTCTATATGCTATTAAACAGTTATTTTTAGGTCAAAGCTGGCTACATTTTATTAGTTTCTCTTTTTGCTGTATAGAGAGGTGCCTGCTCTTCCTATTTCTGTCTGTACTACGAAGGTGAGATACTACAACTGTTGTGAGACCAGCACGTGTCTCTACACAATTCTGCAGGAGGCTTAAAAGAAGAAAAAGTGAAGAGGAAGGAGTCAGAAGCAGGTTAATGACATCATAAAAACTGATATAACAATATAAAGTAAGATTATTTGGATAAAGCTGTTCTGGCTATTCTAATTTTAGAAAGATAAGATGGAGAAAGTCCTAATCACTTAACTGAAACGGTAGTTCCAAGCTGACAGCCCATTGATTACAAAACATCCCTAGCAGTGGTTCAGCCAAGCCAACAAATGACCATTTCACCGTGAACTGTAATAGCTAGAAATCCAAGGGAAAAAAGGCTGGCAATCCATGATATTAAAAAGGCTGTGCAACAGCACTCATGGCAACATCTCCAGTGAAAGGAGTGTGCTTTTTTGATCTGAGTCAAGAATCAGGCTCTGATAATCCATCTGCAGCTTCCTTAGTACCCCTGGTAAATCAGGTAAGATGTATGATTTGCCCATCACACAGCATGCTGCGTGTGATGGATGATAGCTGGAAAAGCAGGACTGATTTACTACCACAATGCTTGTAGCACTAGCTAGGATACACGATAGCATGAACGACATATGAAAGACCTCCAAGCAGTTTGTGCTGTGATTCAGTAACCTCACACTCCACAGTCCTAAGAAATTATTTGAAGATCTGTCTTATTCCTTCAAGAATTTAGGAAACTAGGACAACATATCCTCTTTACTCCAATGATCTGCAACTCTGTGATCAGCATAATCATGTAAGAGTTGTTGTTTTTCCCTTGTGCAATCAACCATTTAATTTTGGAGGCTTCTGGAATCAGCAATGGAGGCAGAAGTCCATTAGTCACTGTTTAAAATGGGCCAGCCTGATCATCTCCCTTTACTAACAAAATGCAAAACAGCATACAACCATGAAGGTTTTTTTTTTAATATTAAACTTCATCCTGCCTAGAACCTTAGCTAGACGTATAATTTTCTTTAATTATTTACAGTAAAGAGGGAGAGACTTAATAGCATCCTTTTTCTGGATTAAGATTACTCACTGTTCTTTCTTTTTCTTTTTTTTTCTTCTTTTTTTTTTTTTTTAAACAGCATCTTGGTCATAACCAAAACATGCAATGATTGCTAGGTTTCCAACACATCTCTTCTATGCCCAGGTACTGCCTAAAGTAACTCATAACACCTCGTTTTCTTTCACTGCGGGGCATACAGACAAATGAACAGACACTAAAGTGATTAATTTTGTTTTCTACTGAGCAAATAGGAACTAGTACAGCCAATTCAACTTGTCACTGAAATGCCCATCCCATGAGCCTTTAAAAACTATGCCATACTTTGCATATGAAACAATACCATAACAAAAAAGAAAAAGAAAGAGAAAAGGAAAAAAAAGAAATGAAATCTGCCTTTTCAGCATAAAGCAAAGCGTACATTCCATGCAATGCACCATTATCCTTTGAATACTGACTACAGGACAACTGCACCGAGCTTGTGACCATCTCTAATAAGGTAATGAATATCAAATATGAATTATCTTGGCCAGCTCTCTGTTTTTTGCTAATTTTCTTTTCTTACAATTGCATTTTTCCCCCTTGATCACTGCGAAGTACGGCAACTTAGGATTGGAACTAGTCAAAAAAGATGGTTTCTTTCTTTTTGGTGAGGCAGGATCAGATGAACAATACCTACCAGTCTTTCAGTACTGAGACTTTGATGCAAATAAAATAAATCTGTAATTACTTTTTTTCCTTCTACATCTCTGTCGTTTCAAAGAATCCTCCGTTTCTCCTATGCTGCTCTGTCTTTCCCTCTTGAGCACAGTTCTCCCATACTCCTGAGTCAGCCTAAGTTCCCTAAAGACAAAAATGAGGCAACTTTTCCATTTTTCAGGAGGCATTAATGATAAATAATACAACACTTTTCAAAAGAGGCAAACAGATGGTACATTAAACTATAAAATTCCAGCCAAAAATGATGCAAGGAACCCCAAAGGTATTCCAGCAACTCCATGAGTGCTTGGGAAGCAGATATTCTTTAAGACCAAATTCTAGAGAAATCTCTGAGATTTTTTATCATTATCTCTGTCAGGCAAAAGATTACCAGAATTTCCAAACTTATAAATATTTGGGAAAAAGGCAATATCAAATATAATTTTTTTGATCTCTAGGTGTCTAACTCATGATATCTGCATTTTCTCCAGTTTCACACCATAGTGATACTGGGAAGTCAGAAAGATCTTCAAAAAGAGCTGAGCAGGAAAGACGAGACAATTCAACTTCCATCTAAAACAATCAGGCTCTCCTCTTCACCACCAGTAGCAGAGAGGGAGAAAAGTAAAATCTACAGCATGTCCAGACATCAGTTCACAGGCTTGAAGCCAACTGGAAGTAGCTTTGGTGTGGTCTTGAGCCTGAGCTAATATTTTACTCTGCCTCTTAGCAGGGTTTGAGCCCTGCTCATGTCTGGTGCTCAGAACCAAATAAACCACATCCTCACTGCTGCTAATAAGCTCAAAACATGACCAACTCACTGGTATTTGCCTACTATATGCTGTGTATATGCCACATAGATACATGGGGATGGGTTATGATGGGAACTCTCACTCCATCTCAAAGCAAAAGAAATTAAAACATTAACGTAAATAATTGATTTGTTATTAAACGCTGTTTACCTTGCAAGGAATCTCTCATTTAGGGAAATGCAATTTGATGGAATGAATTCTCTACTTAAATCAGCAATAAAAGGAAATGGGATACTTTTTTTCTATCTTAAAACGTAGAAAGAAACAAAACAAAACCTAATGCAAGGCCAGTCATATTTCATAAATCAACAGACTTTAGGAAATCTCAAAATATAAATGGGATTTTTCTTCTCCAACTTGTCAGCAGAAGCAAAGGCCTTGCCAACATAAACCATCAATGCGTACTTGTCTGAGAAATTGTGATGCTGAAGTAAAACTTGGCTAGGACAGCATTACATGAAACTGTGATATATTATTCTGCAGTAGTGTAAGGAGAAAGTTAAGTAAATCAATAAATCTGTTATCCGTGAATGCAATTAAACATTTGGTTTTAATGAAGCTCAAAGTTATACTCATTTCTAAACAATAATAATAAAAAGCCCTATTAGCACCGGAATGTAGATGTTTTCAGTCTGGAAGAAATTAATTAGACTGGAGGGCTGTCATGCTCCACACCACATTTTGAGTCTGCCTCCGTCCACAGCAAAAGGCCATGCAGCACTCATGTGCCACCTTAAAACCTATAGGTCCTTTATCTCATAATTAGTGCTGCGGCATCAAAAGGAAAGGGTCAGATCCCGCATCTGTACCACAGATTTCCAGGAGTTTTAGTTGTACAGATAACAGAAATGGAGCCTCCTGGCCCTGGAGTACTGTTCTGATGCCTGTGATGGAGCTGCAGCAATGAGTAACTGCTGTGTTCCTCAACGTCTGTGACACCAGAGGGGATCTATAAAGTGATGGCTTTATTTTTTTTTCTTTTTTTTTTTAAATTTTCATATAAATCCTGCATTCCCAGGACTCTGCCTAACAAGTTCCCGGGCAAATAACCAGGCAAACAAACAGAAGAGGAAGAAAAACGAAGCAGTGAACAAGTTTCATTTTTAGTTTGGTTTAGTTAGTTGCGGATGAATACTATTGGGATAACTGAACAAAGGGATTGGTGGACTGTTTTTCTAATAGGTTAGGTGGTCTTTAGATACTCTCCAAATGGTTTGGTCTTTTTTGTTTTTAAACTTTAAAAGACTGGAAAATGTGGAGAATGGGAGCTGGACTCCAGAGACAGAAGTACTCCTGTATCCACCACTGCCTGCAGGCAGCCTCGGCCAGGCAACTCGCCTCTGTCTGCACAGCTCCCCTGCTGCAAACGGTGAATTTTAGCAACCACACACTGTAATGATCTATTGAGGAAGAGCATCACACGAGACTCAAATAATACCATTATACCGGTATACTGCACATCAGAATTCTATTAAAACAGCAAGTCTGACCCAAATCAGCAAAGGCCAACATCTCAAATGGAGGTCAGAGCAGCAGCATTATTGGTTTTACGTATTGCAGCAGTGGTGGAGGTGCTCTCACTCAGACACATCATTAGTCAAATACATGTTTTATTCCAGCCAATGCCTTTCATTAACCTGAAAATATATTGTAGAGCACAGTGTCAAAAATGTAGTAATACCCAGAAACTACTGTAGCATGCACTTAATCCTTTCTCAGTGCAAGACACGTTTGTCCAGAGTGAATGCAGATTGGTCTGCAACTTTGGTGCCTGGAATTTAAGCAGGGAGTTACTCAAATCAAAAGTGATAATGCAATTCCACATCCAACTTTCAGGTGGCAAGAAACAGTAATTGTGTTAACAGAGAAAGTGTCACATGTGAGCTTAACTGGGAGAGTGGTGAGCCTGACCAACGAAAGCAGAGAAAAATGAAGAAGGCAAGAGACATTAGTGCCCATTTAATGACCATTTTTTATAGCATTGCACAGCAAATGATGTAGCAAAAAAGAAAGCTTGATTGAAATTTGCACATTAAGGCTTGTAAGATGCTTTTTCAAGCCTCATAATGTGTTAAATTCTATTTTACTTTATTTTTAATAAGTGTTGTCAGACAACGACAGGAGGGACCAACCAGTTGGGTATGGATCATCTCTTATGCTTGTCCCAGTGGCAGCAATGATGTCTGGGATAAAACTGTGCACTGACAGACAACGTGCACATGATGGTCACAGAGTAGACATAATGCTCATTTCAGATCAAAGAATCTGAAAGGTCCATGACCTGTTTACTGCTTGAATAGAGAGGATACAGAAGATATGAATCCCCAGAAACTGAAAGGTTTCTAACATAAAGCTCAAAAACCTCCAGTAGTTTCACGGTCAGATAACTTACAAACCACGTGAGAGGTTTACATGAACTAAAAGCTCTTCAGAAATTACAGAGAAAGCACACATCCAAACCCTTGCTTTTCTCAACTGGGATTTACTCCTAACTTCTTTTTTTTGGATGAAATCTCCGCTTTTGTGGGGAAATTATGCTTGAGGAGTTATGAAGAATTCAATCATTTTTTTTCCTCACCGGTTTTCTACTTCCATTTCTTTTTTAAATAGTTGATGTGTGGAGTGTCATATTTAAATCCCTTCTTCAGCTAACTGTGTCTGGGATGCAGTGAGCTTGGCCAGATAATTTGACATATGGATGGCTCTACTACTGTTGGCCTCATACAACATAACTATGTAATGCCATTAAAAATTATTGTATATTGCAACCTTACTTCCATTGGTGTCACTGTGGACACAATATTTTTCAGTTACTGCTGGGGCTGGACAATAACTGATTACTCTTGTACATATGAATGAGTTTATTATCTGGCAATTAGGTAATGCTGAGAGATTCTTAGGATTTTCGAGAACATTTTGTTGTTTTAGAAAGAAAAGGCTTCCTATGAGGTTTTTATCCCTAAAGTACCACGGCATTTCTGAAAGCCTCCCACCTGGGAGCTCACAGCAGATGCCTCTGGACCTGCACACCGCCCTGCCAGCTCCTGGACTTCAGCACAGACCATGGAGGTTGTGCTTTTCTTCAGGCTGCATTGTTGTGTGTATATGCCAGCTTCTGCACTTGCAGAGAAAGTAACAGTAAACTCATTCGAGTGTATACAGATTTGTCATAGAAGATGCGTGGTGGCTGCAGGCCAAAATTACTTGCTAAAAACTTGAAGAACCTCTGAGCTACATAAACAGAAGGATATTTCCACAGGACAGGAAGGAAACAACTGTATTTGGTTGAATGCTCCCCTTCCCAGAAGCTTTGATTGGCTTTCTCATCCAGATGGGAGCACTGGAAATCCTGATTGCCCATTGTTCCCATTCAGTGTTTTCAGCAGATATTGTCTCCTCTCCAGTACTGAGCTCTTCCTGCTGGAGGAGCCAGCAGGGCACAAACTGCTGCATGGCCGTACTCTCCTCTAACCTGCACTTTAGGCTGCTATCAGTGTCAATCCACCTATTTATGCTGTTGTAATGTCATTGTAATGCCACTCGTGTTGTGTCTGAGAGGATGTAACATAGCTGGAGTATGTGAGTGTCTGAGTATGAGAATTGAGTCTACCTCTCGGTTATCTTTGTATCTCACTCCTCTATCTGCCTGAAAATCGTAAACTAGTCAAACCTGTCTTAGTTTGCAGATTTCACACTTTATTATCCCTGTTCCTCAGGATAGGCAGACTAATTGAATCGTATTTATAAGCTAACAATGCATGTCAAATGCCCAACCGTATCTATTAGAACTTGGTGGTCATAACAGGCCACAGTAAGTTTGCTCCAGCCCAGCACCCTGTCCCTGACTCTGGCCAACAGCAGATGCTTAGGGGTAAGACAGAAGAACTTGACAGGCTGCGGTCCCAGCTCTGACAACGTAACTGTAAGGGACATCTTTGGGTTTGATGGGCCTGGAGAGGCCCCCCCGTTCATCTCCCTGCATTGTCTCATGTTTTGTCACTTCTGCCATTGACGCCACCTGTGATTGTGAGTTGCACAGCTTCATTATGAGATTAATAAAGAAGTGCTTCCCTTTGCTCTAAAATTTCATTTGATGCCTTCTAATTTTAAGGTTACAGAGAATATTCAGTAATTGTCCCTGCTCCAGCATGACATTCAGACTAGTTTCATCACACTCCTTTTCTCAGTTCTTTCAAAACTGACAAATCCTAGTCTATTTTCCCTCCTTGAATAAAAGCTGTTCCATATCTTTGATCATCACTTTTGCCTCTGTCTGTACATTTTCTGGATTTAATACTTCCTTTTCTGAAATGGGGATAGGGAGGTAAAAACAAGAACTTCACGTAGGATTCAATATGTGAAAGCACAATGGATATATAAAAGTGGTAATGAGGAGGTTTGTTCTATCCTCTATTTCTGTCTCAGTAACTCCTGTGATCCTTTTTCTTCTTTGACTACCACTGAACACTCAGGCTTCAGAGCATGCTACAAGCTGGAATCCCGTCTTTATTACTAGCTTCATGGCTTTTAACAAACTCTCCTAATCTGGGGGAAAAGACGATTCCTACCCCTGCACTCCTGGAACAACGCCCAAGGTGCCTGTCTGGTAGGCGTGGGAGGATATCAGTGCTCTGACATTTTGGTGAGCTAGCAGCTTGCACTTCCTTTCACTAGATGTGTTTCAGGCACTTAAACTTTACCCTCAATGCAACAGCCGTGTGAGATAGGTAAGAATCATCAAATTAATTTCACAGATGGAGAGACTGAGACAGAGAGATATATCCAATTCACTCAGAAACTGTCACAAAGCCAGAAGCAGCCTCTCCTAGGAGAGCAGCATTTCCCTCCACACACTGTTGCTGCTGAAATGGCCGCCCCAGGGACAGCCCTTGTGCAGCCTGCACTGCTGTGTGCTACGTGAGCGCTGGGGTAGTTCTGAACTGTTCTGTTTCTCCTGATGTTATTACAGACTGGATCACGTGCAGCAAAGCTATCAGCCCAAAATTCTCAAGGGACATAGTGCTACTGCAATGTTTTGGTGGGAGAGGTATATTATGGCCTGTGGGCTTGGTTCAGAAAGACGCTCAGTGCTCCCAGAGCCTCAGCGTGCCCGTTTGGGCCCTCTATTCCCAATCAGTTTTAATGACGGCCTCGATGTTTCAAGAAGCTGGCAGTGCATTATGAAGCCTTACAACAAGACACCCCCGGCCCAAATCAAGCACAGACGATGACTAGAAGTTATTGCTATTGGCTACAGGCTGTGAAATGAGTTTTGTGGAGTAACTCGACAGGCACCCTTACCACACGCTGTCACCGCTCATGGTCACTCTCTTGAGCAACCTCAGCAGTGAATGCAGCAGTTATGTGGGCATAGGTGATGAGATACGTCCTCAGTTCTGCTAGAGCAAAACTTGTGCTGTCACGAACATTGCACTGGAAAAGAAGCTGCCACACATCTCCTGTAGAGAAGGAGCCTAATAAAGGCTTGCACTTCGAGGATTAATCTGCCACAGTGCCAGATGAGAGAAAAATGTCACTGCTAGTATCTTGACGTATCTGACTATCTCAAACTGGGAAAGGACTCAGCAAGCTCAACATTTGTAAAAAGAGGAAGAACAAACTAGAAAATGCGTTTAGTTTGGAAAATCATTTGTCCTGAACATTCTTTTTTTCTTAGATAGCTCTGGAACAGGACAGCAGTGCAGACGCTTTCCTGCAGTGCACACACATTCCCTGTGGACCTTGCAGCAATGCAGTCCATTTAGCTGTACTGTGCTTAAGGCACTGAGAGCACTGCATTGTATTTTTGCAGACTGAGAACGACTGCTGAAAGCAGGCTGCCATGATCCATGCAAAGGGTTCAATGGAGTAAACTTGTAGAAGATACCAGATACACACAAAAGTACCCCAAAAATCCCACTGCATTTGGGAATGAGCCACAAGAACCCAACGCACCACAGCGAACAACAGGGAGAGGTGTCCTGGTGACAAACTGTCCTCTGCTCTTCTCTATTCCAGAGCTCCAGTATAATAGCTATGATAACACTACTGCACAAAATGCAAAATCAAGGGAAAAAAAGAGTGCAGATACTCATGCTGTTTGCAGATAAATTAAACAAACTCAGAAAAGGTTGAGACAGCTGGAAACCTGACAGGAAAACTAGGTTTTCCAGGGAGAACACTGGAGCCAATTTACAGTTAATTACAGTGATTTGGAACAGCTCTGTGAGTAAATACCAGTCTCTGATTGTCCAAGTAAGGAAGATAATTGTTTCCTGAACTGTGTCCATTGTGTACGTAAAATGTTGTCAGCCTGTTTCTTTCTCCAAATCAGAAGAGATTTTCCTTTCAGCAACAGGAATCTGCTACTTTTCTGTTAACGAGTAGCTAAAATCCTGACACAGCATCGTACCTGCCATGACCACAGATTACTGAGCTCCACAGCCACCTTTATAAAGCACTCCCTCAGTGACTGGGCTCCTGGCCAGTGCACCAGTTGCATCTGCAAAGCAGCCCTGCGTTGCTGGTGAAACAGCTGTGAGGACCAGCAGGGCTGGGGGGCCATGGGGCCCTGCCAGCCCCCAAATGTGCCAAACACCTCATTGCTGCAAGACAGAAGGGACTCCGTGGTTACCCCCAACACTGCATTTTCTATTCCACTTTTCTCTTTGGAACAATAAGGTAAATGAGTTTACAGAGACTGTAGAACCATCTGAAAGCTAAAATATTGGCTTACCTGAGTCCAAAGCAGGTACTGAGGCTGACTGACGAATCGGGGTACCCTTGTACATTGCCATGGTAGTAGCAGTGACCCTGATTGAAAGAAAAAAAAAAGAAGAAATATTTCAGCTCTCTTTGTTACCTTGTTTTGCCACGTTTTCCACCCCCAAATCAAAACTATTTTCAATTTCAAGCTACAGCATTCAAAAGAACACTGACAGTATCTATCCTGTCCCACTAAATATTCACTGAATTAACAGTCCAAAGCGTTCCTTAATTGAAACCTTGAGTGTATTTTTATCACAGAGGACTGGAGTTATTTTTGGTTTTGTTTTTAAAGAGGATCAGTGGAGTTTAAATTACATGACTGTGATAACCTTTTTTCTGTTATTTTATTTACAGTATAGAATATTGGAAAAAATTACAAAATCAGCTGACATTTTCCTACTTTCTATAGACACGAATATTCATATTTAAGATGTTTTACTTCCATATATGTTTACAGAAGGTAGTTATGTACAAACGGAGGTATAAAAAAAGACAATCCCAACCCTACAGTTTGAAGAAAATCACAGAGCAAACGAAAGGGAAGGGAAGCAGGTTGGAAAGGAAACCTTCTATTGAATTACCCAACTGACTGGCTGCATGTTATTAAGAGCAACCACGAATAAGAAGGTCTTCTATTTTGAGAGGCAACAATCCAATTTCATTTTGCAGCTAGGTTATTGTATTTCCTTAATAATTCACTGCTTGCAAAAGGCACCCACAACAGAGATACTTTCTCAGCACATACACATATCTGTCATGAATCAAGGTTAACTTTATCGTTGACTAAAAGTTGTATTACATTCCCAATTATGTGACTGACTGGAAAACAGCGATTGTGTCACGTCCGGCATTTCTTTTCTCATGGCTCCTTTGAATGCCACTTGGAAACTGAAAATACCATTTTAAAAGGTTTCTATCTTATTAGTGCAAGGGAAAGTTATCGCTCATGCTCCAACCTGACAGCCATCTCACTGTGCCTTTTTATTACCTGGTTCATTCACGTCTATCTAGCTGCATCAATTAACCTTTTCAGTGTTGGGGCATGGTTTTCACTTACACAGCTTCACATAGCAGGCTTCTAAAGACCACCTTGATTTTGTTAAAGAAAGCAATAACTATGAAAATACTGGGCAAGATGGAATGATTCAGATATAAGTTTTCTGCAGACGAGATTATACCTTGAAACATATTTGTTCAGAGCATTTATGTTTCCAGCATGAGCACAGCACACAGCACAGCATCTGACTTTCTAAATACAAGTCTCAATAGCTTTTCTTAGTGATAAAAATAACAAGGTAATAGTGTTTTACTCTTGGGTATTTCTGTCATTGGTATTCATAAAGAGCCAATAACTTGTTAGCAAGAGTATAGCCACAATAAAAGCGAGGAAGTCATAGACTGAATTTTTTGGGGGATGATTTCTTCAGTAACAATTGCTGTGGACATCAAGGTTTTCAGCTTGAGTATAATATTGACTACAGCGAAATAGTATCAGTTATACTCATCAAGTTGATAAGAGTGAAAAAATAACAGCCCTCCAAACAAATAGCCATACAGTGACCCTGAAACCTTGTAAAAACTAAAACAATGTTGCTTTTTTCAGGTCACTTTAAGTGTAAAGCAGAGATGCAGCTCTGAGCTCTTAAGCAGCCAGTCACTGGTGTTATCCAAAGTACTCAGTGAGCCAGGAGGAACGGGGAGCTGATATCTCCACCTACGCAGACTGTGGCTGCAGGATAGCTAGCTCTCTTTATCAAAGAGTGAATTATGGCAAAGGTCCTGATTTCTTTCCCTCTCCGCAAAAAACTTGTTATTTTATTAAATTTGAGCTTCTTGTTGTGGCCCATTTCACAGCTTCTCCAAGATCCACATGCTATACGAAGCCAAAGTTCCTTTAAGTTCAATACTGAAAATGTAAACTTACCAGACCATGTCCTGCAATTGGAGTGGTAGAAAATTGATTTCTAGTTCAGTAACTCCACTGAACTGCAGGAGGGTTTCTTTTTCCCCACTTCTGCCAAAACCTTTTTATTCCTGCACCCTAGTATATGAAATGGATGACCCTCTAAAAACAAATAATTACCATGGCTGATTTGTCATACTTCAGTTGGCATTCTACCCTTACTTGAGATCATTTAATAATGACCAGTTTTTGACAACTGCATTTTTTTCAAGTGCTACAAAGCAGAACAACCTGGGCTCTAGCAAATGTGCTAGAGAAACCCCAAAGCTGCCTTGGTTTAACCTCCTGGCAGAATTTGACTAAGCAACTTTTCAATGGGAAATCGGATTTGGTTTCAGCTGCAGAATATATTGATGTCCTCAGTGAAGAAGAGAGATAAAAACAAAATCAGACTTACCTTTTTTAAACCATATTGCAATACTTCATGAAAAATGAAGTCACTTGTCTTCTTAAGAAAAATGGTTTAGGCAGCAAAAAGAAATACTAGTATTATTCATGACTTACTGACATTATCAAAACAGGGGGTTTTAAAGCTTTTTTTCCCCCCATATGAGCCTAGCTATCATTAGCCATACTCATGTTCATGTTAATGCTTGTTACCCTGACAAAAGGTTGTGTTTTTTAATTCCTTAGGGATTCTATACCGCTTTTCTGTTTCTAAAACAAATTGCTTTTTTCTACTGAACAGATTTTGAGGACGATATGAGCATTCAGCAAATAAGAAAGCACTGAAAGCTTTCAAAATGATTGCTTTACTTGGGAGGTCTGGGACTATAATGAAGCTGCTTCTTCAGAAGTAAAATGTTATGCACAGAAATGATGCCTTCCACTGATACCAGCAAAGCCCATTATGGATGGGAACAGAAAGCACAATGCTTCTTCTGACAACGTCAATAAATAAATAACATAACATATTTTATAGGAGCTGGAAGTACTTTGGCAGATAAAGGATAAACTCGGTAATTAAAATCACTTGCTGCATTGCTTCTAATTAAGGCATTGATGCTGTTTAGAGGACAAAAACATTACTGCCTTCAAGCGCCGTTTATTTATAAAAAAACAGTTTAAATTATTTATGATAAAAAACCACTTTGTGCTGATTTTAACAGGGAGCAGATTAGCCCTACACACACATATATATATAAGTACATCCGTAACAGTTGTATGATCTGGTTTAACAAATAAACCCAAAGAATTCACTCCCTCTCCCAAACCCCAGCCATGGATTCCCAGTGCAGAAAGCCACCCAGGCCTTTGGGCCCACCGAGGTGAGCTTTTCAATCATGGAAATCAGACAGGGCTTTCTTCCTAACTGAACCAGACTTTTGTCCTTAACCACTCAAGGATGTCTGCCTTATTACAAAATTTTAATGGCTATATTTCCAAGAAGCTGAATAAATCTTACTGATGTAAAAAAAAAAAATCACATGGTTAAAACCCCACAGTTTCCCTTTAAAGTCTCTCTCTAAAAATCCATGCGTAGGATCACAGCAGTCAAAAAGATACTGAAGGCAACAATAAAAAAAGATCACTCATATTGCTGTTTCATCCCATGGCTCAGATCCCAGCAGAGAGCACTTTGAGTTATAAGGATGAAGCATCATCTAGCCACGAAACACCAGCCTTACCGTGTAATTGCGTGAGAGAACCACATCAGTTCCATCTTTCAAATAATGTGTTTCTGTGAAGCTGCTGGCTAACAGACCCCTGGAAAACACAGAGCACACAGGTAACGTTAAGGCCACATCACCTTGACTTTGTCCTTTAGCAGTTCCGTTTGAGAGAGCAATCAAAGCTGAACATTAATGATACAGTGACTACCAGGGCTGTGTGTGAACTAGGAGAAAATACAGCTCCAAATACTGAAGCTGCACGCTTTTCACAATTAACAAAGGAAGTGCAAGTTTCCAGACTGCTTTCTCTTCCAGACAAAGTCTGCATTGCCAGCACATCTCAGTTTTGAGTCTTTCATGTAACTTTCAACATATTTCACTTTAAATCTGTAATCTAGACATGGGGAGTATTGTTAAGTAGTGGTGGGTTTTAGAAAAGGAAAATGTCTCCCCTATGTTACTTTACTATACAAAGTACTGCATTCATCAGCAAGCGACAACCCATAGATGAGGTTAGTTCTCAGTAAATGAAACAAACTTCCATTGGCACTTAAGGAAAAATACTCCAAGAACATTACAGAAATCAGAGTACTGGATTTATTTTCATCATCTGAAAAGGATATTCATGAATGGAAATCTAATGACTCGAAATAATGTCTCAGGAGAGAGTGAAAGACCACATCTGTGATGAGACGTTTTGTTCTCATTCACCCCATGCTTCCCGTCCTGCCTTTGACAATGATATCAAGAATATTGACTTACAATTACTGTTTTTCAGAAATGCCCAGAAAGGAATGTGTGTGTGACAAGTATGAAAAGATTCCTGTTGTAATAAACACGTGGAACACGGAGAGCAGCCTCTGCCTTGGTAATAGTCCTGCTATTGATCTGTTTTTCAGCTCCTTATCCAAAGAGCATTTCTAACAAGGCCAGAAGGAAGAATATGTATTCCTATTGACTCTCGACATAGACGTAAGGCTGTGCTCCTCCACAGAAGTACGCTTGAGTTTTGACAAACACACTATTGAAATGCAAAAGCGGGATATAGAAGAAACCAAAACTAAATGCCACCATTGCCTGCAGAGGACTCAAGAGTTCCAGCTACTGAAAATCTTTGACATGGAGTTCCGGAGAGTTCTATTCAATTTCTAAGATGTTTTTCTCCTTTGGGATGTTAATTTGACCAAACCAGACCCTTTTAAAAATGAATTTTGCACATATATATACTGTGTGAACTAATACACATTATCAGTGCACTTTTCTTGCACTACACATGAACAGTAGAACTAGAATATGAATATTTAATTTTCATTTTTCTAATGATTTACTTGCATTATGTTAACATCCTACAGCTCAGTCAAGACCAGGACCATCAGGACCTAGTTTTGCTAGGAACTGTACCAACACTTATTATAGAGAAAATCTATTTAAAAAGTCCAAATCTTAAGGCGAAAGAAAAAAAGGTGAATGAAACAAGACAAAAAAAAAGAGAAATAATTGTCAGCATAAAAGTTTGAAGATAGCAAAGCTTAACACAGTAAGTATTCAAGCACAAATTCTCTATTCAAACTTTTCAGCTTGTGGGAAATATTAGCACATTAATACATAACGAATGTTAAAACGCTGCAGCGTTTGGTGGGACCTCAGCCAACCACCTCACCTACAGCAAGATTTGGGTGTCTAACCAAGCGTGCAGCATCACTTTAGATATTCTATACATTTCACCCAGGGCACCTCAGACAACCTGTGGCACTTGGCACCCACGCTTATCTCAGCCCCTGTGCCTGCAGCCTCTGGAAGACCTGCCTGAAATGGAGTGTGCTGTGTCTACATTTCCTACTGTCATTCTCATTATCACAAAGAGCAGCTGCTTTCTTAATTATCATTATTATTTATATAACAGCACTACAAGTTTTTTGCTTAGCAGGCATTCATGAACTTAGCAAAGGCAGAAGGTAAGATCCCATTGCTGCTGAAGCCAACAGTTCTGCTGAGCACTTTTTGGAAATGGGATTTCACATTAGATACCAGAGCAATTTTTATTTAATGGGACAAAACACAGGCAAGGTATAGAGTAACAGATGTAGCATAAGGGCAATGATTGAGCAATAAACTCACTTTGTGCTCTGTTATTTCCAAATAGCAGTGATAATAAAGATGACCTTTCTACTTCTGTTTGTTCTACCCTCAGGCAAAAATTTAGAAAATATTTCATAGACTCACAGGTTTTAACACCAAGAGGGAGCTCTGTGATCAGCGATCTGACCTGTCACATTACACAGCTTATTTGACTTGAATTAACCTTCTAATACACCAACTGTGATGCAACCAGACTGTCCATTTTCTTATTGCATAGAGCCCTTGTGCAGATCTCCCATGATGAAGAGTCTATCACAAGCCTGGTATGTTCTTAACCATTAATTACAGCTAGTGTAAAAAACAGTGCACTTTGCACCTAGCTTGGGTTTGTCAAAGCTCAGTTTCCAACCACTGGATCCCATTTCCTTGCATCGATACTGTCTGTGAGTCTCTCATAGATAATTCTACTTACTAAAGTAAGGAATGACAGCAGGTGAACAAACTGCTGGTGTTCCTGTCATCAATCTCCCTATCAGACACGTTTCTTCAGGATGAGTTTCCTATCTAGACTGATGAAAATGCCAATCGAACATAAGAATTCCCTTTGTGAGTAGTAAAAGGGCTGGCAGGAACAGCAAGATGATGAAGCCCCACCGTTTGACTAACCAAATAAAAATGAAATTATGTCTTAACATAGAAGCCAAAGTAGGAATTCATATCACGGAAGTTTCAAGTACAGCTGAAGGGCCTTCTAAAGAAAATGAGAAAGTTTTTCAGGAGTCTGCAGTAACACTCTTAGTTCAGTAACGAAGACATCATTGCTAAGACATCTGTTTTCCTGCCACGTACAGTGCTAGTGCAGGCTTGAGAGCACGCCAGGGGAAAGGTTTTCTCCGCACTGTAGAGGCTGGGGACCTATGCAAGACACGTTGCCAGGGAGTCCAACAATTCCTAGCAGAGGAGGAAGCTGTTATCCCCACTTTCAGAAGCGTCTAATATCTTAAAAGCTCTGTAGCAGAAAAAGCACACAGCATTAGCATCTAGGGACAGCAAGTCATGTACTGGCATTTCTTGAGAGGTTATCAAAACTGAGTGTAACAAGCACTCAAATTCCACTACTGAGTGTGCACCACTTCACTTTGCAATTATGGCAATGATGTTTAACATACTGAGCAACAAATTCGACATATGTATCTACTCAGTAATTTAATTACTTCCCTCAAGAAGATATGCAATGTAATAGATTGATTTACATTTCTGTTTTTGACCCACAGTAAAGAAGATTAATAGAGGAAAGTAAATTAATTTAGATGGCAAGCTACTTAACCTAATTGGATCAATGTAATTCTGAAAGAGCAGGGATCAAAATAACATTAATATATCATAGTGCAATTCATCACCATGTCTGCAGTTTCAAATGTTGCTAGCTACAATGCTCAGCAGTACCCGACAATTATCAATTTTTTGCACTGCATGAAGAAGCAGAAATAAATGTTATCAAGAACAGCATCAACTGCTGGATACGATTAAAAAAAATCAATTAAAGGAGCACAACTTTCTAATTAATTCTAAAAAAAGACTCAAAAGTGTGATTCTCGAGTTAAACTACTTTGGCATTTTGTCGCTGCGTTTGTCAGTGCTGTGGATATTTCCACATTTCCGAGAGCTGAATTAACAAATAGAAGATTTGATGGCCCAGAAGGGCTAGTTTTATCCCTCCTGATCTATGACAGACACAGAACAGTCTTTCTCATTCTCTGTAAATAAGCGTGAAGTTCACCTGTCAAATTTGATGAAATTTGTGCTCAGGTGTCAAGCAGCTTTGCTAACCCAAGCCTCAGGGAACATGATGAACAGCGCTTAAACTTCTAACCCTCATCTTTTCCAGCCCCCACCCAAGTGGAGTCTTGGGTGGTTTGTTTGAGAAAGGGGAAAATGTCTTGTTTTAAGCACACCAAACTCTTTGCTCAATCCATTTAATAAAAGGCATGGTAATTTAACACACCGACTCTCACTTGAAAATGAGAAAATCACTCTCTGCTCTCCAGACACCGATATATTATTTCAAAAGGTTATAATGATATTTCATCACCCAGGGAGTGTCAGAAAGATGGAGTCGCCAAAATTAGAGATGGAAAAACCTAGTGGATCATACAGACGGCCTCCCTGGAAGCCAAGTGTGCTGTAGATCAAATTATGTTCTGTCTCATCGAGCTTCAAATGTCAAAAGCAATGCTGATCCCACCACTTGCAAAGGGAGATTACTTTGTGTTCCAACAGATGTTACTGTCATGATGCATTTCCTGACATTCAGCCTTCTCTAGTTTTTCCTAGTTACACTTTTTTTACTAGCTGAAACAATTGCTTTTCCTTCTTGGTACATATATCATTCAGATATGTGCAGATTATTATCAAATTCTCCCTTAGCCATCCACATGGCAAGTATAGCATGACAGGCTATAAAAAATGACAAGAACTGTGTACTTCTCATACTAGAACTACTCAGGAAAAACCTAACCATTATCACAGTAGGAGCAGACACCAGGGTTCCCCTTGGTGATATAGGAGAAATAAGTAGACAAAACACTGAAGAATAAATCTCTTTCCAACAGCACCAGAAAGCACAGACTTATTTTTCAATCTGTCTCCATGGATGAAACTTCTTTGGTCACCCACTTTGCACTGGGTCATCCCTCGGTGATACAGATATAAGGGGAAAGGCACCAACATTATTACCCATCAAACTGGAGCTGCAGGCAGTGGGATCTGTCTCTCGAAGCTGCTTTATGAGACTGGACTGACTCAGCAGCACTGTTTTACAGCCAGACAATAGGCTGTCTGGACAGTCTGGTAAATGTTTCCTCAAAGTTCAGTATGATGTGTGGCTCTCTGTTCCACATTTCAGAAGGAACATGCCTTGCTCTGGCATGACACAGAACATAAAACTCTGCCTGTGGTTCAGAGGTGAATCAGAAGCAGAGGAAGAAGTTCAAATTTTCTTTTTTTTTTTTTTTAAAAAAATCCTGCTAGTTCTGCCTGACTATTGGTACTAGTGAGTGAGCAGGGTCCTGTGGCTTCTTTTCTTGGGCAGATGCTCTGTGACATACAGCTCAAAGCCACCCAACACTCACATGCATATGGCATTATCCACATTTGAGACAGGGTAACGTGCAGCAGAAACTGGACAAATAGCTAAAAGGCCTAAATTTCATGCCTGAAATGGGAACAATCAAAGGAATCTCTGAAAGAAGCTCTGTCTTTTATTTTAAATCTCATAGAGTTGCAAAGTAGCCTCGGTTCTAAGAGATAGCTTTGTAGGCTGTTTGATTCTGAGGTCTGATGTGCCTAAGAGAGGATCCTGGGTACTCTGCACACCCTTTGCAAGACTGACAGCATGGGCATATACAAACTGGTTTTCAGTTTGGAAACTCCAGCTCCTCATCCTGCAGCATCCCACAGTTCAGAAATGCAGACCCTAACCTCAAATCTTGATTCAAATGTGGTCTCACACACACATCTCTTGTGGAGTCCAGAATCACAGCAATCCTCTTTTTAGGTAGTAAGTTTCACAGGGCTGCTTTAATGATTTAGAGAAGGTGCCGTGAAACTGTTGGGTTTTAGAGATGAACATATGCTTTTATGCCTCTGGGGTTCATGCTCCTAATTTTGCTTTTCTGCTTAACTTTTGTTTTGACTAACGTCTTAATGTTGTTACACTACCCCAAGAACTCGTGCTGGGAAAAACATTAAATATTCCTATGACTTCTTAAATGGTGAATCAGCTGCTACTGCATGGAAGCATTGTTTGTACTAAGCCGCTGGTAGTACAAGGCTGTCTCAAACCCGACGCTTCCCTTCTTACAGACATCTGACCTTTGCTTACACTTGTTACTCTCTCTTTCTTCTGAAGGATAAAATGCCTGTTTTCTTCTCTGCCCAAATACTGCCTTGCTCTGTCATACAAATTCTTATTAGAAGCCCTCCTGCATTTTAAACCTTGCCTGCAAATGGGGGAGGTGAGGAGAGGAGAACAGGATGGGATATGGGAAGTTATAAAAAAAAAAAAATCTTCTACATCTCTGCCGACTGACACCAGCACACTCCATTAATTCTTTGTCATCTCAATTCCGGTCATGGGGACCTTTACACTGAAATTAGTTACGCTGTTATTTCTTCAAGGGTTGTATTTTTTCAAAGGTATGTTTAGAGAAATAAACAAGTTTGTTAAGCCTGCTGCTTCTGCAGTGGTTATCACAGTGCAAGTACCTCCTGATATTCACAAAGGCAAGCTCAGCACTGGCATTTTTCAATTCTTCTTTCTCGTTACAACATAACGAATGAGCGAAGCATGGGTAATGAGTTTCCCATGCATAAGCACCTAACATCATCCTATTCATAAAACCACCACATATTCTTTAAACGTGCCACATTCTTTCCTCTTGCTTAATTATCTTAAGTGATTTGAAATGCTTTTGGACATGTTCCCATTGAATGTCTCCACTTCATAATATCCTATCTGCTACACTCCAGTGTGTTGCCATAGAGGGACTGCAATGTCATAATTGAAGAACCTGAGAGATTAAAATTCACAGAGCTTAATTAGCACAACAATTCTGAAGGAAAGAGGGGAGCAAAATAAAACTATAATAGCTGGGGAATCAACCAAGCATCCAAAGTTTCAATATTAAGCTTATGGTAGTAGCCTCTGGCCTATTTCACTTGATCTTTGGATAGACAATTTGAGTTAGTTGTCTGCTACATTTGAAAAATAGGTCTTTCTACCTCTACCCAGTTCTTTTGATGCAGGAATTCACATAATCCAGCGCCTGCTGGTGTGCATGTTAAAATCCCACCCTCGTCCCCTCTGCGTGTGTGGGACAGAATCTGGCACAACAAACACTTGCTGCAGCATCAAACGGGAGAGCCATGCTCTGAGCTGTCCCTGGGTGTGCTGGAACACAGGCCCTGTTATGTGCAGCTGCTTGCCATGTTGCCTAAAGCCTACAAGTGCCTCTCTTCAGAACTGGTCACTATGTGGGGCTGCAGACTAGAGAAATCACAGAATCACAGAATCACAGAATTGCAGGGGTTGGAAGGGACCTCAAGAGATCATCGAGTCCAACCCCCCTGCCAGAGCAGGTTCCCTACAGCAGGTTGCACAGGTAGGCGTCCAGGCGGGTCTTGAATATCTCCAGGGAAGGAGACTCCACAACCTCCCTGGGCAGCCTGTTCCAGTGCTCCGTCACCCGCACCGTGAAGAAGTTCTTCCGCATGTTGGTGCGGAACTTCCTGTGCTCCAGCTTAAGGCCATTGCCCCTTGTCCTGTCCCCACTGACCACCGAAAAGAGGTTCCCCACCTCCATTTGCCTCCCGCAACTAAGATACTTATAAACATGGATCAGGTCCCCTCTCAGCCTTCTTTTCTCCAGGCTGAACAGACCCAGCTTACTGAGCCTCTCCTCATAGGGGAGATGCTCCAGGCCCTTTATCATCTTTGTGGCCCTCCGCTGGACTCTTTCTAGGAGGTCCCTGTCTTTCTTATACAGGGGAGCCCAGAACTGGATGCAGTACTCCAGCTGAGGCCTGACCAGGGCAGAGTAGAGGGGAAGGATCACCTCCCTCGACCTGCTGGCAATACTCTTTTTAATGCACCCTAGGATCCCATTGGCCTTCTTAGCCACCAGGGCACACTGCTGGCTCATGGCCAACCTGTCATCTACCAGGACCCCCAGGTCCCTCTCTGTAGAGCTCCTCTCCAGCAGGTCATCCCCCAGCCTGTACTGGTGCATGAGGTTATTCCTCCCCAGGTGCAAGACTCTACACTTGCTTTTGTTGAACCTCATCAGGTTCCTCTCTGCCCATCTCTCCAGCCTGTCCAGGTCTTGCTGAATGGCAGCACAGCCTTCTGGCGTGTCAGCCACTCCCCCCAGCTTAGTGTCATCAGCAAACTTGCTGACGGTGGACACTATTCCCTCATCAAGGTCATTGATGAAGACATTAAACAAGACCGGACCCAGCACCGACCCCTGGGGCACACCGCTAGTTACAGGCCTCCAACTGGACTCTGTGCCGTTGATCACAGCCCTCTGAGCTCGGCCAGTCAGCCAGTTCTCAACCCACCTCACCGTCCACTCATCTATCCTGCATTTTCTCAGCTTTGCTATCAGGATGTCATGGGAGACAGTGTCAAAAGCCTTGCTGAAATCAATGTAGATGACATCCACTGCTCAGGAAACTAAGGAACAGTCTAAACAAACAAATTGGGAATACTGAGAGAGAAAACCACCCTGAGCTGGCAATCGGTGAGTGATGGACAGCTTCCTTTTTTCCTGACTGCTACGAAAATATACCATAAACCTCACCTTCCCAAACTTCCATAGAGAAAGACTGAAGTGAAATTAAGCACATCAGTGGCTTTCCATGCTGGTTCAGGCTCTTGGTTACACCCTCTGCTTCCATCACTCATTGTAAAGTTTACACCAAGCATTTACTTGCCAAAACCATAGCATTTATTTTTCATGCTAGTTCCAAAAGTTTAATTAATAAAGAGATTACTGCAAACCAGTGTTGGACTGAAAGCATGTTAGAAGACGCACTGCACATTTTTTCAAGAAAGCAGATAGGCAAAAGGAAGTTCTGTCCTTAAAATGGCTTAGGTTTGGCCAAAACTCTTGACATGGTCATAAAGGGACAATGTTAGGTACTCTGCAACTGAGATATTCTTTCTGAGAGGAAGTGAGCCACACGGCATTCATGTAGGGAGAGGAATATCAGCCAGGTTCACTCCTCGTTACATGCAGTTGGAAAATATCTAATGAAATAATAATCATGCTGTTTCTGCTGCTGAGTCAGGGACCCTGATAAAGCTGCTATCGGCTAGAAAAGGCAATTAGGCTGTTAAGGGTGCAATGATAGTAGATTGTCCACAGCCCAGGGTAATGCCTGGAGACCGGTGCCCTGTACAGGATTGTGGCAGCTGGAAAGGTTTCAAGAGGCTGCAGAATTTTTGCAAGGGATGCAACTAGTGTTGAGTCTGAAACAAAAGTAAAAATAATGAACATATCTAGATTTCCAAAAGCATAGCCAGCACAAATAGCAAGAGATATAAACCCCAGCAAGGAAGAATTTTCATACTAAAATTGAGTTCCTATGTGAATATTTGCAAAGGTTTGTTTCAGCTACTTGCTAGCCAATAGGTGTCTGAACTGAGGTGATTTTTCACCTGGAGTTATTCAGTCTTGGAATGGCTTTGCACAAACCAACTCCATTTGGGGTCTTCACAAGAAAGCTTGCAGACATCACAAAGCTCCTGCAGCAGAAGAGGGAATGGTACCACTCACTTCTGTGAGCCTGAACCCAAACTGCTCATCTCCAACCTGCCCGAAGCAGAGCTGTTTTCCCACCATCTCGCTTGTGTTAACCTCAAAGATGTTCTGACTTTGTTTTTTACTGACCAACCCCAATATACCAGAGCAACATTTGACAGTGTGCAACATTTCTCCCACAGATTCATCCTAAGAGAGCTTGTTGAGAGGAATATCTTAAATTACCTCCTTGAGCTTCCCTGAATGTATCGTGTTATCGTCTTAGCTAGGCAGCACGCCACGAAGAGCAAACATCTCTGGTGAAGGCTCCAGAATAACACTGCCCACAAATAGCTGTCAGCTAAGGAGAGATCACAGAGTTTATTGGCTAACTGATTTTTGATGGAAAAGCACTATTTTGTACATTTAGGCAAACTGTGTTGTCTGACTGCTCCAGAGATATTTTACTGTTAGCTGCACTGAGTAGCTTTAATTTGGAGTAATGGCAGTGGCTGTGAAACCTTGAAGCAATATGCCAAAAGTTACAGAATTATTCTGGAAACTGCTACTCAACTACTACATCTCTGAAGTATCTGTGGCAAAGATCAAAAGTAATGTGCTCTGCTACACTGCAAGTGGAACCCAGACAAATTTACACAGCTCTGAGTGCTCTGAATTGGCTTTGGCTAGACTAAAGACTAACACAGCTCTGAAATTTCTGGCTCCCTTTCCATGGATCTAGTCCTCAGTGACAATACTGTGGTTTCTTATGAAAGGCATACTTCCTGTTATTATATTTTCACTAAAACGTGTAGTAGATAATGTAGGGGATTTTTTAACATGCTGATCTTGCACACAGAACACAGCACTGGAGTTAGAGATTCAGGCAACACAGGCAATACCAGAAAAATCGTGGCTCAAAAGATTCACAATAAAATATTGAGATGTTTCAGAAGCTAAGTGGATGTGTACATGTATATATATATACACATATCTCACAAATGGCAGACATAATATTTTAATATGTTCTTTCCTGACATCACAGTGCTGCCTTTCATAAAAAACATTCTTTATAGCCCCTGTGACACTTCTAGGATGGCATACTTGCATTAAATAGTAAGTTTGAAAAGCTGTCACAGTCTATTTGAAATGTTTCATTCAATTAAACGTCATTTGTAGCCAAGTAAGATTATGCTGCTGAGCACGTCATTGGGCAAATTGTTAAACCATGTTTTCATCTGAACATTTCCAGAAAAGCAGAAAACTCTACTTAAAACATCCAGAAAATCGATCCTAGTGTGTAAAATTTTTAAAACATAGAAATTTAAGGAATTCCAATCAAAAAAAAAATGGAATTTATTAAAAACTAACAAGATGTAAATACTATGGGACTACTAAAGGCTGTATGCAAGTATCTGTAATGCTATAGTCCTCATGCCATCACTTCTTGCATTCCTATGTTTGTTATTACACCGCTAATCAAGAACTACATTGTTATTAGTAAGCAAGACACATGTAAATAAAAAAAAAAAAAAAATCAACACAACCAAATCACTATTTGTCATTAAACAAACCACAAATCCAGCAATATAGCAATATCATGACTCAGACTCCATGCTTATGTTTTTTGGACAGGAGAGAAAGAATGGACAGCGAAATCAGGACACCAGGGTAAGAGAAAATTAGTTGTTACAGTTTTGATTTTCTTTTTTTTTTTTTCTCCAACACCTCTCTGCTTGTTTCAAACTGCACACAACCCCTTGGCCCCTCCATGCATCAGAAGTCCTTAAAAGCCATTCAAGCACATTAACTCAACAGAAAATGAGTGCAGATAAGGACAAGATTAATGCCTGTGGCTTTGCAAGGTGAATGGCTCACCTGAGCTGCAGCGTAGGGGATCCCTCCTTCCCACCCCAGCAGCCAGAAACAAAGGGAAAAAAAGCTTACATCACCAGCTGCTTCCCTTTTTACTTATTTAGAGAATGATTAACATCTGAAATAAATAATGACAGCTTGCTAGGTTTTTTTTCTTTCTTTCTTTCTTTTTTTTTTTTTTTTTTTTTTTTTTTCTTCCCCTTTTTTGATGATTTTTTTTGTTTTTTTTTTTTTTTTGCTGGCCCACTTTGAGAGCATCTCGTTGCTCTGAATTTACCAAAGATATGCTGGCAGTGAGCTTGGGTAAAGGAAGGATCAGACACTATCTTTTAGCAGCTAAGACATAAAATTATAATTTTCTTTTCAATTCAAGGGAGTAATTAGTTTATAATAACGTTTAACATTTAGTTGCTGACAGAGATATGACACTTATCTTACATAAGTCATTTTAATTATTCCTTCTAACCAAGACCTCAAAAATATTGTGTAGTCTAAGTTAACAATGCCTTTCCAGATATTTTTGGTTCTACTGTCGTTTGAAAAATTGATGCCTAGAGCATCAGCATTTATCAAGCTCATTATAGATTTCATCCAAATGACTACAGATAATTAAAAGTATGCTTCATTTTTATTGTAATGTTTTCCCCTCTAACATTGCAAAGTAATTCTCTTGTTGTGCAGGGTTTTAGGAATTAATGTAGATTCATCTGCCAGAAAATAAAGTTTCATAGAATTATACATAGACTGTTCCTATACAGAGACATAAGAGCCACAGATGCAGAAATGCTACGTGAATGCAGACACACAGAAGTATTTTGGGGCACTATGTGCATTTGCACACACAAAAATTCATCTTAAAAGTGAATGGTTATTTCACATACCCAATTTGAAACACTTGGGTAACCATCCTTGAAAATCAGCCTTCTCTAAGGTACTCAGTCAAAGCGGACATAAAAAATCCTTTAAAAATATTTTTGCTACATTTATGTTTATTTGCAACTTATATGAATTATAGGTACCTGATGCCCCATCATCTTACACCACACAGAATTATTCACACTTAAATAGGCTCTTAAATATGCACTGCTACCGCTGACACGAGAGGAGGAATCTTGGCAGCATTTATTTTCTTTGTTTTGTGTAGGTGTTACTGCCTTAACAGGTGCCAGAGAGAAGAAATAAATCTCTTTTCAAGAAACTACCCAATAGGATTCTGCAGAGCCATTTTCACTAAGCTAAGGTTTAATGGATATATTGAAAGGTGTAAAACCCATTAGTAGACCTCTGAATTAGCTCAATTTCATCTGTATTGAGATCTAAATGGTTTCCATACAGATAGTTGGATTGCTGTATAAATGTAAGCCATACATTCCCACATAGCCCTGAGTCAGCGTTAAACATTTTTTTACTATTCATGCACCTGGCTATGTCTGTCATACCTAGAACTGCTATAAGAATTGTTAGTGATGTTCGTATAAAAAAATTGAGTTTGCAATAATTAATGCAGCCCTGAGTTTAACTGGCAGAAGTACAATGTGTTGCACGTAGAAACCTGTTTGGTTCTAGGATCCTTAGCAGCACTTCAGTTAAATGATGTCAGGTATGATGAATTTTCCTTGGCACACCTTTATCATCAAATGTTTTATGTTTTACAGGACTTTCCAGGTTACTTTGAAACTAAAATTACCCGTGAATAGCAACGACATTAAAAAGCAATTACAGGTACATGACTTTTAATGCCTCTGTTATAATGCATATTCTGGTAAATCAGAGAGAGGCTATTTAACAACATGGACACAGAAAAAGCTCTGTAATTTAGCATTAACATCCTCATGAAGCAGTGCTAACGAGGGCTTGGTGAGGTGCTTTCAGACTGAGGTAAGAAGAAGGAAAAAAACCATAATGAGTAGAATATGATATAAATATTGGGAAATGGATTCATATTTTATAAAGGCCATTTTACCCAAGACAGTCTAGGTTTCCTCCCACTCAAAGAACGAATTTGCAGTGAATAAGCCCTTGACTCATGAGGATATTTCGCATGCATATTTGGATTTTATGTAAATTATTTAAGCATGCGTTAGAAAGTCCAGGCAGCGATGTAAAAGCATTGCCCTGCCTATGCATATCAGTCAAGGAAACAGCACTCATCACCAAGCAATTCATAAGGGCAAAAGTTCTGCCAACAGCCTTCAGACTAGGCTGTGGCACTGGTAGCTCAGTGGGAAAAGATAAGGCTCTGTGATTCCAGCCCCTGTATTCGCCTCTGCCTGACCACAGGAGGAGAAGCACTTTGGGCCGGGCTGTGCTAGCAGCACCAAAACCCCTGCACACAGCAAGGAGCTGGGGAAACCTAAACCCAGAGAATGGGCAGCCATACACTAGTGCCTGTCAATATCCAAAAGGAAAAATTAGCAGCCTTAACATATGCAAAATCAAAATAAAGGTTAATTAATTAAATGAAAAGGTGGCTTTTTTTTTTTTTGCCTTTGTCTTTTTCTTATTTCCAGACCACTCAGAATTATCTGTTTTGCATATGAGTTAGGCTCAAGCCAGCACATGTTCCTACATGTTTCAGTGCTGGATAGTATCAGATAAAGCAATAAATTGCCCTTAACAACAGATTGGCAAAATGGCAAACCCCATTTTTGGGGGTTTTGTGTCTACTTGATGTAGACACAAAAAAATTCTGGTTGCTTTCTTGCAGATTGCTGAATTTTTACTCTTTAAATTTATTTATGACCAAGAAAATAGAGATGACAGTTTATTGCTGAAAATAAAGGGTAATTTTGTACATAAACCAGGCTCTACCATTAAGGCACAGCAAAACCGTGATGCTGTCTGGTTTGATGAGAGATGTTAGGCTGTGTTTCACTGCAGGAATTTGCTATAACTTCCTTAGCACAAAGAAGGAGATAAAGTTTTATCAGTACCATGCCAGCTGCCCAAACAAGAAAGCACGCACTGAAGGTGTGAGGCTTTCTACTGCTTGTGTCTGTCTGCTACCCAAAGCCAGACAAGTCTACAACAATGTTGTTGGAAATGTTAAAGAGGGAGCAGGCACTGCTGAAGAGATGCCAGGCTGTCTGAGAGAGACAGACAGTGAACACAAAGCTTTAACTCATCTCATTTAGGTGAGGGAACAGAAGACACAATCAGAGCTACTAACAAAATAGCAGGGAATTCAACATTTTGGGAAACATGTAATGGTATATTGAGCCTTCCCCCTCTAGGCTTCTGGTTTTAATTAGATCCTTGTCTGAAATAATGGAAAGCTTTTTAGCAACTGATGGCTGATGTGCAGATTGCAAAAAAAATGAGCTGGTTGCAGATTAGACAGCGATATCATAGCACAATGCACTCAACCTAGCCACATCCCCCTTTCCCCCCTCAATTCTGCCAACTGTCTGTTTTGTTATCAGTCTGAGCAGGAAGGAGATACTGTATCAGTTCCCAGCTATTCTCATGGTATTCCTAGAATGGAGGCAGAGCAAGACCCAGGTAGCCAAAGTGGGCAGGGAGTAGATGGGTGCACAAAACTTGGCTTTCACAGCCTGCGTGCAAAGCTCAGCAGTTCTCGGGTTGGTAGCTCAGCATTTCAGACAGCTAACTAATGCAATAAAAGAAACAACAAAAAACAGAGATAAAGATAAACATCCAGGAAAATCAAAGCAACAACCACCAAAGAAGTATGTTGAATTTTTCTTTACCACTTGTGGTTATTTTCCACGTGTTATTAATGCTTTGAGACATCCTTCTACTGCTCTAAATGTTTTTCTTCAATGCTTCTTGACTACTTTTTATGAGAAGTGGTTGTTTTTTCTTAATTAAATTTTCACTGCACCTTCATTGCATTCCCATTTTGGCCTGATTTTCCATGTGGGAGTCAGGCCCTTCATTTCAGCAATGAACAACATGTACCCTGCCATGACTTTTAGGTTGGGTAGGATTTTTTATGAGAACCACTGTTATCATAACCCTACCATTTTTAGATGCCATTAATGAAATACCTCTACTTGATACTGCTCTTTAAGGCCAAACTACTTGGTCCTGGATTTCCCCTTGGTCTGCTCCAATTTGTCGTGTTCCAGCAGGGATGGATATTCCAGCTGTACTTTGGAAAGCGCAATGGCTTGCAATTCGCACGGCCTTCTGCGACATGCTGTTTCCCCACTCTGTAACACGCCAAAAGAGATAAGCCTTGGTCTGCAGCCCAAGATAACTTGTTTTTTCAGCACTGAGAGCTATGAGGAAGTTTTCCTTGGAAGGCAGTCCTCAAGTTTCTTTACCTTGATCTGAAAGATTTCTTTACTCTTAAAAGACCGCACCAACTGATGAATGTAGATACTTAGGTTCATAAGCATATTTTTGACACACCTAGAAAGTGCACGGGAAGCAATATTTCATTAATATTAGTGCAAATCGACAGAACCTCATTATCTCCTACTGAGCTAAGGTGATTCATACCAGACTAAAAAGATCTGACAATAAAAAAATAGAATGCAGAAGAGATTGAATCCTTGGATTAAAATCAGGCAGCAAACAAATGAAGCTGAGTTTTGAACTCTAAGCAAGACAGTTATTGTAGCGTATCAGAGAAGAAAAAACATCACAGCACACTGGAATTCCAGAAATCTGCTCTCCTAAGAGGAAATTTTTCTTATCCAGTCTGATGGATGAGAGGCTCAAAGTACAGTGTCACTGAAACAGGAAAGAAAGAGCAGCTACAGAGACCCAAATCTGCCAAGAGACAGAGAGAGCTGCCAAAAAGGCATTTAAAACTTTAACAAGACCTGACCAGAGAGCGTTTGGCTTGTCTCAGCTTCCTGACGGTTAAAAGCTGGAAAGGTAGCAGAACCTCAGCAAAAAGACCTTGAAAGCCTAGGTGGCAGAAAAATAGCCAGAAGTGTGTCTGGAAGGGGGAGGACACAGGCACATTAGTTTTCCATGAGGTATTGCCACTGGAAAGCTTGCTGCTGTCTACAGACTAAAAAGATGTTGTTTACCTGGAAACTTTTCAAAAAACTTTCAAGTAAATAACAGACTGACTTTGGTTGTGACTCTACACCTTATCAAACAGAAGGTTCCCCTGCATATCACTGAGTTGTTTTTTTTTTGTTGTTTTTGGTTTTTTTTTGGTATATATGTCTTTTTTGTTTTGTTTTGTTGGCCTAGAAAAAAGGAAATCTTATAATTTTTGAGATGCAAATGGTTCCAGTATGAAAGTAATAACCAAACATCATCCTACGAAAGCAGCAAGAAAATGATGACGTTGTGTATGTTTGTTGCTGTTTGAAGAATTCCCATTACCAATTACAGTTGGCTGCTGTCATACAGCATTACCCCTAACAAGATCTATGGAAGCACACAACAAACATGATCTTAAAGTTTCTAATGCTCCAGATCAGTAGAAAGGTTGGGGACAGTGATATCAAGCTGCCAACAGCTGTCACAAGTAGTATGGTTTCATCTTGTCGTTGGCCTAACAACTGTCTTTTCCTTTTCTATTTTGTGCTTCAGTGTATCTTCAGCTGTCATAACAGATATGTCAGGCAATATTACCCTCCCAACAATATCAGTTCAAATTACTTCCCAGATTGTTCCTCTTCTGGCCTCTTGAAGGCGTGAGCCTATTTTCTCAGCCCCAGTCAGTGCAACAGTAGAACTAATTCACTCTGTATCATTGTATCTTGTCTATACTGTGCAAAATTCAAGATGTCAAAGATTAACCTGAAAGGCAAATTCATATAAAATTGCTAAATCATAGCACTTATTTGCTGAGTTTCTTTGGAAAACTTCCTAGCTAAAGAAGGAAAACCTTTTGCTTCTGGTATGTATACCAAGGCAACAGAAAGGCACGCTCTGCAATCCATACTGACCGACCATCTGTGTGTTTTTGCTCACCAGTAAAATTAAGATTATGCCATACTCTTTTTAAGGTCTTCTACTTCCCAATAACTATCTGCTCCTAGGCTCACAGATGTGAAGAACATAATGGCTCATAGAGAAATCCTCAAGAAAACATCTTTCCAACAGTATAGATTTAAAAATGCCTACAAAAAGGAACATCTAAATTGGAGGAGGAAGAGAAACTGTCATTCTAGAGGCATTAAAATAAAGAAAGCTCCAATGTGTAACAAACACATGGTAGGTCAGCCTGCATTCACTGATGTAACTCTAGGTGGACTGGGCATACGTTTCTTTCCCTTTGCAAACATCAGTGATTAGGAATCCTGTTCTCCCACAAAGACACAGCTCTCGCTGTAGCAGAGCCTCGAAGCTGTCCTGTATTGACTGTGAGGTGTCAGCTGGGGGTGGCAATGAGGAAGAAAGGCTGACAAACCCTCTTCCTTGCTACGTGTCTCTATGCTAAAAAGCAGATGCGCCATAGCGTGAATATTTTATTCCCACAGAGGAATTATTCCCCTCATTACAACATGCTAACTGCTCTGTGCGGCTGATTTCACACTTGGCTGGTGCAGATGATGCTGCAGGTCGTGCAGTCGCTTTCTGACACTTGAGATAAAAACCTGTCTGCTGGAGTCAAAACCCAAGCTGTCTTCATCAGGGTCAGTATCTCACTGAAAGCATTACAGCAAATATGGCATATCTGTAGGCAGAGGAAGAAAGGGGCAAGCCAGACAGGACTGAGTTTAAGACAGACATCCAGAAAGGAATCATATCAGGTAATGCATAGGAGAGCTAAGCTGTCTCTGTGCAGAGGTAGGCATTCATCAAATATCCCAACAGTGAACTGAAGCCAAGAAAATGAAGTCTAGTCAATTTGAATTGCAGTGAAGAGTATTTTCAAGTTTCTCTTTTCCCTTTATTCTCCTGCCAATTGTGTGTACGGGGGTACAATTTCATTTTCCTGTTTTGAAAAACATCTCCGCCTCTTCCCAATGGGTAAAGCCTAACAAAACTAAGTAAGAAACTGCAGAATTATGGCTAGGGTCCAACTGAGATTTCAGCACTCGCTTAAGCAAAAACACATGCTCATTTCCAGCTTTCTTCAGAGAAGACTTTAAGCACGACTGAAGCTTTTTAAGTGGCTCAAACCAGTGGCCCATTTAACAAACAAAGAAATCATCCTTAAGACACAAAAAGCAACAGAGTGTATTAGTTTTCAGTGTACCTATGAAACGCGTGAGCGTAATTTGGACTGCAGCAGCTATCGTATCCACACATAAGGAAAGATGGGAAAGCTCTGACTGAGCATGAAAGCAAAACAAACATGAGAAGAGAGCATGACAAGTGCCACCCACCTGCCATGAAGGAAACATGGTCAAGTTAGCAGTCATTCCTCAGGCACAGGCAAGGAAAAAAGTGTTTTTCAATTAAAAGGAAAACAAAACAAGCACAATCTGGCTTCTCAATTCTTATGACTTTACCTGTTCTCTGTGTACAACTACCATCAGGTGCCTGGCATCAGGCCCAAATGGCTGAAAAAGCAGTGTCCTCTGACTGCCTATCTCCTGCCTCTAAAAACCAGGCAGGCCCTGAGCTGCTGAATGCAGGCTGATGGGTCAACAGAATGAAAAAACAGCAGCATTCAATGGAGAAATTATGATGAGAAAACAGAAGAGAAGAGAAAAAACTGTAAGACTGTAGAAGCCTTAGAGAGAAAGCACAGTTTTCAGTCTTCTCAGGTGACTCATAGAAATTTAAAAACACCATGGAAATTGGTGGGTTGCTTCTACAGCTCCTCAATTTTCTGTCTTCTCCAGGTCAGCCCCACGTGCTACCTAACCCAGCAGTTTGTGGTAGCAGCGATCTCCATAACACTCAGGCTCTCCAGCATCTTAAGCCAAGCAGTGCAGAGCAGCAATAGAAATTGTGGTACAGTACAAGAGAGGATCATTACTCTATGTAAGTGGTCCAAATGGTGCTCTGAGGAGTCAGCGGCTGCACGATTTCCAGATTACAAGCGTCTTTTCCATGTGGTCTCCTGAATGTTCATAGCCAGTTCAAGCCAACCACTATGACTTATTAAACATGCAACTGCAGCTAGTTCACTATTTCTGACTGCTTTGTGCTGTAAAGTTAATATCTCAAGCTTCAATAGCATTTGACACAGTACTCAGACTGCTGTGTGGGTTTGTGAAGTGCTGAGTCACAATAAATGGATTTAAAGCATCAATTGATAACAGAACAGAGTTTTCAACATAAGCATGAGAAAGGAAAAAACAGCATAAAATTGGCAAGAAGGCCTTTAGTCTAACTGCTACAGACTGAGGAGGTTGGTCATGCTCAGTGAAGGCTTTTGTAAAGGCACCAATCCATCCCTGTAAAGTGGAATAAGCCAAGGGTTAAAGTATAAAGAGCTACTGGCAGACTTTCATTTATGGAACTGTGCTGCAATTGTATCTCTCTGTGTGAAGGTGAATGAGTTTTGCTGTTTTACCTGAAGACTGTTCAGGAAATTGAAGAGTACATCTTTTGGCATAACTATCTGCCCCTGCTGAGGTTTGGATATGCTGGGAAGTGCTACGATAGACTTAACCTTTCTATCCCTTACAAGAATAACTATTTATCCACCATCTTTGGAACATGCACTGAAGTTTCCATACAACAAAGGAAAGAAAAAATAGTACATGTGGTATTTAAAGGTTGACTAGGAGAGAAACGTCTGAAACAATACTTGAGAGCAGTCAATAATGAGGGAGACAAGGGGGAAAAATAAGCAGATAAGAATCTGGATTTGATCCGAACTCCTCTACCTTCAGAAACTCTCTTCTTATGACCTATTCCTCTGTTTCCTCATCTGTGAAATGGACTTATGCTCTCACAGCCCAGCACTGCAGACAGTGGTACCTGCAGATCTCCACCATTTATACCACATTACTCTGTGGAGTCTGCTGCTAGAAAACATTTACTTCCCTGCTACACAATGAGAAGTGTTGCACAGCTAGTTTCGTCAGACTTCTAATGCAAGCTCTTCAAGAGAAATAAAATTCCTAATTAAAAGCTAAGCATGATCTGGACATAACTTCAAAAGATAAAAAGAAAAAAATATAGTAAAACTTAGAAGCGTTAGGAGAAAATTATGGAAGCAAGAACCTTCTGTGGTCAGATGAAGCAGCCTGCACAGCAAGTCTAAGAGGAGCACGGTGCAATGGATTGCGGTAGGCAGTAACATCGTGGATATAATGATGGAGAGCTCCAGTCAGAGGAGAAACGGGATGTGGGCAGTTATACATTACAGAGATACAGGCAATGGAAAGCTGACCACACAACATCACGTGCTATTCCAATGACGTAAAATTTGAGCTGAGTGATTACTCTGATTACTACCAATTATAAACACAAATCAAACCATCGTGTCATCAGCAGAGAAAGACTCTATGAATATTACATGCTCAGCTCTTGAGAATTCAAGGAATGAACAGAACTGTATTATCAGGTAAGAGAGAAAACAGTTAAAGAAAGTGGAAAAGAAAAACAAACCACTTTAATGAACGCAACTACAAGTGACTTCATTAATGAACTTAAATATATTTAATGCTGTATGAAAACACGACTTTTTACTGTTAATTCATTTTAGGATTGCATCAATGCCTCTATCTTTACCTTCCCAATGAAGCTTCAGGGCAACATTTTAGACATTTGTCTTCAAACTAATGTGATGTTTTGCTGTAAGGTGTCCATGCTACAGTACCTTTAGACAACCTTCAACAGCTATGATATTCTATTAATATACTTAGTAAACGTTATCTTCCAGAAATGTTGTTTAGGCAGTAAGAAAGAATGAGTAACAGTGTGAGCACAGAAGAAGAGCTGGCAGCAAATGGCCTCTATCTTGTTCTAAGTCACAGTAAAATTCAAAATACTTATCTATAAAGATTATTATTACATATACACTCTTATGCATCACCCTGGTCCCATTTAATGGAAAGAAAATGGTCACATTTAGAGGATGAGTTAGAAGTGAATATCAACTACTATTTGTAGTTCTTACATAAATTATTCAAAAAAGGAGAGCATGTAAAATCATCTATTTTTCAGACAAGATTCTCAAATTATTTCTAAGTTTTAACACAAATTTGTTGGTTGAATGATAACTTTCTGCTTTACCAGATAAAGATATTAAAATTGTAACCCATCTTGCCTATCTTAGCATTGCAAAGTTTTTAATACCTGTTAAAAATCATACTCTCTTCTTCAGGACTTTCAAGTCATTCATAAGGTGCAGACATTCAATACAAAGGCAAAGCAGCCAGACCTCGATTTTGACATTCTTTCATGGCTATTTCTCCAGGTCCAAATTTTGCAATGATTCTATAGAAAGACACTTTGTCTCTTGTACTTACAGACTCTGTGATTTTACCATCTTGAATGCATCTTAAAGAAGAGACTTCTGCAGCTCCCCATTGTACTCCATGTCTCACACCTTCAGCATTTTATTCTTCTCACTGTGTCTTTCTTCTGCACACATGTTCACTATTGTGTCTGTCTGAATGGTGCCCATTTGCTTCCTGTATCAAGGAACTGAGATTTTAAAAGGGAATGTGTGGTGAAAGTTCTGTCACTGCTACCAAGGGACTCAGAGTACAAGCAGCTGCTGAGTACAACTTAAAACCAAGCCAGTGAGGCATTGATTAACAGGTTAAAAATTACAGATGAATAATAATAATAGTACAACTATATTTCAGATCAAAACAAGAAAGCAATTAATGAGTCTAATCCAACAGGCAAGGGAGATTTTGATAGGGCTATATTAAATCCAGGCTGTTTAATATCTACGTGTTCAATAATTTAATATCATATATTTCAGCTCATTTCTTAAAGTAGCATCACAGAGGCTTCCATCTGCTTTATTTTTATACCAGGTCATACTTCACATCTCTAATTGCCCTTCCTTTCTTCCCCCATTATCAGATGGCTGTAGGAGGCACTGAACTGAGCATGACATCCAGCTCACCTACCCCCTTTACAGAGCACTGTAATAGTGTTATGCCTGCAGGGTTTCACTATGAGCTCTTCTCCCTATCAAGAATGTAAGAGCTTACCCTGGATTCAGGCAGAATGCCTTCGAACCAGCATTTCAAAAAGCCTGAGACCTTTAAAACAATTATAAGCAAAAGGACATTTTGTAACTGAATCTTTGTCAGCGTTGTTTGAGGAAAATAGGTCATGTTGAACAGACCCGACTTCATTCTTTGATATGACTACGTGTTTGTTTTTGTAAAGATGATTACATGGTTTGAATTGTTGTAAAGCATTTGACCTGGTACTGTATAGCTGTCATAATTTGATGAGTCTTAAGACACACCTATTCTTCCTACAAGAACTTGTTGAAGGCGTGATTATTTCATTTTTTGTTTCATCAGCTAATATTCAAATCTGTAATACTATAATATTAATGCCAAATAATAATAACAGAAAGAAATATGAAAACATTTTCCATATGCTCTATTATTCCTGTTTCTTGACCCTTACCAGCTGACAGAACGCATCAAAAATCCAAAAATCTGAAGGCAACGAATAATGATTATTTCAAAAGCTTACAGTGGTGATGTAAGCTGCAAAAACTGTAAGAAATAATATATATTTTTATGGATACCTTAAAAATGAGACTTAGATGTTGTAAAACTGGTAATATATTAAACATCTATTTATAATATAAGTCTCCTTTCAAACCACAGATGATTACCATGGACGTGAACAGATTTCTATCCATGCAAGTAAAAAAATTGCAAGAGAATATCAAATACTCATCTAAAGCACATTTGTCCATTGTTGGAAGATGTCACATGAAACATGATGTCAATAAATACATTTCATTCCCTGCTGTCTATCAGAATAGTAAAATCTATCTGTAGGTTGGCCCAATGAAATGGAAGAATGCAAAAGGAGAAAACCAGAAAAGCAGCAAAACGTGTTTCACAGAAGACTCAAAATTTAATGTATTTTCCCCCTTACTGTCACGAGAAACATGAGGGTGGGCAGATGCAGACAGTGTTTTCACTGGCTCTTTCAGTGAGACATTTGCCATCTGGTTTGTTGAGGTAAAGTGAGTTGAGAGAAAAAGCCAAGATCTCTCTTTGAATGTTAAATGAATTGTTTCTGTTGGAGAGTAGATATTAAACTTAAACTGCCTTTGTAGAGGGTTCTTTCCCTTCCTTCAAACAACCATTCAGTTGTTAGTACACTATTCAATTATAAGTAATGTAGTATATATGAGAAAATCCAATGACACGGTAACATTTATAAGTTAAAAGCAAAGGAATCATATGCTGACAACGAATCTCAGTTTTTATCTCAAGGTATGTATGTTTACCCTTTCTAATGTTCACTTTCGATTCTGTAAACTATTTTTTCACTTTTCATGTATATTTATGAACATACTATTACTGCCAAATTCCTAGCTTAGCTATCCTTGCGGAGCCTAATACATATTCAAAAGTCCCAGCTGTGACTAGGAGGAGATGAATATTTTTGTGGAAAGCGATTTTTCTCACATATCAAAATGCATTTCTTTAATTTATTGTCACATGCTTGTTAAACCATATTTTAGATTCTTTTCCTAATGCATGCTTTTGCAGAATATGTGTTGCAGTTTAGAAGACTCCTGCAATTGCAGTCTGTACTTGAAGACTGATTTCCTTCAATTATGAAATACTGTGGGCAAAACACTGGCAATGGCATTTGGCGCTGAACAGGAACACTTGGAAAACCAACAAAACTCTAAAATTTTATTAACACGCAGAGTGTTGATGGCTCTCCTATAATATCTATGACAGCTATTATGGCTGCTCTCAGAAATTACTAATTAAGTAACTCAGTACTAAGCAGAAAGGAGGACAACTGAAAGATTTAATTCACAATAAAAATCCCTCTGTATGCTACAGAATTTATTTGTGCTTTATAAATTTTGGGAAAAGCTGTCTTCAGGAAAGAAGAATGGGAAATTTACTGCTTATCATTCAGTCTTAACTGAACAAATGACTTTTTAAATCTTGATTTCACTGAAAAATGTGACTGTTGGGATAGCTGTAAATGTCTGATTTGTGATGCTACTCATAGGTAGAATGAAACAGTATTGCTCCCTTTAGCAATGATCCCACATAAAGGGAAGATATAAAGACAGCTCCAAAAGATTAAGTAGTTCTTTGGAATACGTGGATACTAATCTTTCCTAAAATCACATCTAAATGTTTAAAATACAATACTACAAATGTCAGAAAAATTTAGGTTTGGGCCTATAACAAGATGGAAATTTCCAGGCAGTCTTCGCTATCGCTGACAAACTTTCATTCAGGTAAAGGCTGCAGCAGGGACCACTGAGGCCAGGAGAAGCACATCACACAACTAATTAGTACTGAAGTCTATCCAGGTGAGAGAATATCTCGTTTATTCTGTGGTTGTCTTCAAAAGCTAGGTTATTGGGTGTTGCTAATACCATGCTTTAAGCCCTACTATGGGCAGAATGAAGTGCGGTGTTCAGGCAATATGAATGACCAGGAGAGAGCTGGGGGATTGACCAACCCAACAAAGCCTCTGCTGTCTGTACCAGGTGAGCATTGAGCCAGTGCATCTAAAATATACATTTCCTTTCCTATTCTGGACAAACTCAAAGTACAGTAACTGCTAACTTATAACGAGATATGCAAAGAATAAAACATCTGTCATTAAAATAGAGTCAGCTCTGGAAAACAATATATACATAATGTTTCTGCATACTTTGCATGTTTATAATGGAATGGCATTATCTCTAGAGTAAGGATTTTCCCAATATCATTTTCATCTGGTGAGTGAGCCAGAGTTTCCTAACCATCTGCATATGTGCAGTATAGATTTTAAAAGTAATTATTTTTATTGCATTCCAAATTGCTATTGCACAAAATAGCATATATTTTTCAGCTAAACAGCCGGAGGTTACGTAAGTCATAAAATACCATTTTGCATTCGTATTAGTTTAGCTGTTGTGCAACTAGAAGATTGCATGTACGTTTTGTCTAAAAGATATTCAGACACTTGGACTGAAGTTTTAAGGTTCCTCCCTGGTGACAAGAACTGAAGGAAGAGTTTTGGGTGTTTTATTTTCACGTCTTTTGAGATACATGTGGCATGATGTCTATCGTGACCAAAGTCTACAAAGACTTAATTCAGATGAAAGTTATCAGGAGGAGTTTTGCAGGGGAAGGGGCTTTAGGTATGACTCCTCTCTTCCTACTTGTTCCTACAGAATGAACACCACCAAAAGTCCTACTGATGTACAAAGGCAAAACATAACGTCTGCAACACCCATTTAAGGCTAACCATGGGCCGTGGTTTTGTTGTTTTCTTTATTGTTTGGGAATGCATGTGTTTTGTGGGCGAGAGGACAATTTGGTCTTAAGCCTTCTGCTGTATAATTTGGGAATTAACTAAATTAGAAATATCCTCAGTTCCTGAAATCTTTACAAATCCAAATAAAACATAGCAGAACTGCAACTGAGTAAAAAAGACTTCAAATGGCTACTTTCAGCAGGCAGATTCATGAAGACAATATAATTAAAGCTGTCGTTAAATCTTCATAACAAAACCTCCACTGAAAACTAAGTTAAGTCTAACGTGCATTTAAATTTTTCATGTACCAAAGACAGAGCAATTTCTCTTCAGGACAGCCACATCAAACCAAAATAGCTGCTCAGTGCAATCCCAGCCTGGCTGAGCTGCACGATCACGAGGACAGGCTCCCTTGAAAAGATCCCCACAATTATTTGAAAGGTCAGAATGAGACTGCATACCTCAAAAACCCCTGAAAAGAAGATATGTTTTACCAAAGGCTTTTATTTTATTTCTACTTTTTTTTCATTCAGAGAAGAGCATGGCTGGCAGTTAAATCCACAGAAGAATTCATACAAGGCTTCTGATAAGTGAGTCTTGCAAAATACTACACTTTTTTAGCCTTAGGCAAACAAATTTTTTCTGGTGGGTAAACAACAATATCATCCTACTAACATGTGTAAATTCTGTTTGTTCATGCACAAATTCCATAATTATTTTTCAGGCTTAGATAAATAGCATGAATTCTATATTATGCGTGGTCCTTCCCTGCATTGAATAAATTTACTTTAAAAAGTCTGCAGCCCGAGTAACATAAAAAAGAAGTAAAAAAAAAAAAAAAAAAAACTAGATATAGGAATTGTTTCAACATAGTGATTGTAAATAAGGAGTTTTTTTTTAAAAAGAAAAAGAAGAAAAAAAGCAAAAAGAAAAACCCAAAATGTATTCAAAGTTTTATAATGGTGTCAAAATGAAACTGTTCTATATATAACACCTTCAGACAGCTGTAAATTGATCTACAATATTAGCAACTGTAGCAGTGATTTCTAATCAGGAGCTACTAGCCCTGTCATGTCTGGTACATTTTTATTCATAGTTTTATGTTTTTCTTTTATCATCCATTTAAAAAGAACTGATTTTTTTTTTTAATTAAAATGAGGAAACTGTACTGTGACTCGATCAATTTAAAGCAAATACAGAAATTAATATTTTCACTTTGAAAATGCTACTGAAGCAGTTCTTTTCCCTAACAAAAAGTTTTCCCTAACAAGAAAGTTTCAAGATTTTAGATCCATATCTATTACAGAAGCGTGCAAATGCCTCCACTTCCACGCCCTCACCCATGCACCTTGAGATCAGCCCTGAGGTTTGATCAATATGATGAGACTACAAAGAGTAAAAAGCTGCTATGATTCATACTGCAAGTATTAGGAAACCAGATTAAGAATGAAATAACAGACAGTTCACTGAATATACAGATATGTACAACATAAGCTCCTCTGAGCTTAGTGGGTTGTACCTGTTGATGACATCAACCAATTTGGTTATGGAAGTGTTTCATATGAAGAAACTTTCTCCTGGATGCTACAACTTAAACTAAGGATCTTGAAGATCTGTCTGTCAGTGTTCCTGAGCTTTGTCCCTTTACCCTGGGAGCCTCCCATAAAAATGTAGGGCAAACACAGACAGCAAAGAGAACTTGCACGCTGTATGACATACTTCAAAAATCAAATTACGAGGGCTGTTCTGAAAGCAATGCCTCCTGTTTTATGATGTTGGCCCACAATGTCAGAGGTGGATCTTGGTGGGATGGCAGCAGAGGCCGAACCTTCCTACCAATATCCTGTTCTGTTTTGTTGCCGTGTGACAGATGGCAGCAGTCTGACACAATGGCGTCTGACATGGAAGCACGGGTGGAGAAAAGGTTCGGGACTGAATTCCGCCATGAGGAAAAAATGGCACCTATTCACATTGATGCATACCTAACGTTGATGGAGAACAAACAGTGGATGCCAGCACAGTGAGGTGGTGGTGGTGTATTTCAGCAGTGGTGACAGTGACAGTGGGGCACCTCCGCTAGAGCAGATTTATACAGGCACAATATGCAGGCTCTTGTTCATCACTGGTGAAAAAGCACAGCTAATGGTGGTGACTATGTTGAAAAATAACATTTTGTAGCTGAGAATTTGCTCTATCAGATAGTGTTACTGTTCTCTTGGTATCTGTTGTAGTTTCCATGGAAATAAATAGGAGGCATTAGATTCAGAGCAACCTATCTATTTAACTCCTTAAGAACAGATTAGCTTAAAGAAATCCTCTTACTCCCACCGTCTGGGAAGCCAAGCTGGCTTTGTGTACTTGCATCTTCTTTCCCCTGAAACAGTTTATAAAAACCAACAGTTTCTTCCACTCTGTAAACCAAGTACTTCTCTTCAAAATCACATGAAAGTACGGACAAATCATGCAGACAGCTCCACTCCAAAGCTCTAAAAACATAAATTAAGAAGTTGATATATGTTGATCTTATCAGAATATCTTTCTTAAAAATCAAAATATCTCTTTTTTATGCAAATGTTAACTGCTTACATCTATGCAAGCTAAGGTCTCCCTCTAATTCTTCCCTTCTGAAAAAGCAGCACAGAAGCAAAGCCAGGAAACACTAGTGAAAAAGCTGGTGATTCCTCCCTGGCAACTACTTCGAGTGCCACTCCAAAGTGCTGCCATTGCAGTGTAAGGTGGTGTCTCTACAAATAATATTTTATTAAATCAACATCTAGTTCAGCTCCAGCTGTTCTCCATATGATCAGTTCACTTCACTGGAGAGAAAAGATTTCCCTCCTCAAGTGTCTGAGGCATACACTGTGCAATGTGATTATTCAGCAGAGAGATGACACACCATTCAACTTCTGCTCAAACAACCCTATAAATCTCTGTTCGTATCACCCAGATCAACAAAACACAACTCTTAAAAAACAATGCCTTTAGTTATGCTTTCTTGGTTTCATTCTCTTTCCTTGTTTTCCCTTTTGTTCAGGGATTTCTCTCTCTCTGCATACAGATATATGCGCTTGAGAAGAAGAGAAAGGGAAGGCAAGGGACTCCTCCAACAATTCCCACACTTTTGACACAAAAGAGGGCTCTTGGAAGAATTGCCACTTCTGACCTGCCCCTCCTGTAGAGCAACAAGTGTAGGAGGAGTACTGGAGAAAGTACATAATTACTACAAAGGGCTGTCCCATCATACAGCTGTGGTCTTCTGAGTTGGAAAGGACCCATGAGGATCAGAGTCCAACTCCTAACTCCACAGAGGGCAACCTAAGTGTTAAACCATCTATCTCTGAGTGATATCCAAACACCTCTTGAACACCAACAGACTTGGGGCCATGGCCACTTCCCTAGGGAGCCTGCTCCAGTGCCTAGCCAGCCTCTCAGCACCATCTCAGTGGTTATATCCCCTCCATGCAGAACAGGATTTATACAAACACATCTCTATGTGTTGTATTTGACTGCCCATCTTTTGGGAATGCCCTGAGGGTGTTCAAGTGCTGAAAACTAAATGAAGACACATTTATAATGACCCTCGCAATAAAATCAGTTGAGTTGACAGTGCCGCCTCAATGTGGAGAAGAACCACCAAATGCATATGGTGCAGGATAAACACTCACACCTCACTGCCAAATGTTAGGTTGGAAGTGCCACAGCAACCACCAAATATTCGCTGTCTATGTTAGCGTGAACACCTGCGTTTGCAACGATCCCTTCAGTTTCCCCCCACAGAAGATGTGTTTTGCCCCAAGGAAGGCGGAAATGCCAGGTTGTCTGTGCACTCCAGCTCTGTTCATCTCTCACAACCCAGCCTATTTTTTCAGGGTTAAATTTTTGGAGTAATTCCAGTGCAAGCAAGCGGCTGTACCGAGCACCCTCAGCCCCAGCATCCTGCCCCAAACCAGCTGGTTACCTTCTGGAATCCAGCTGCAAATCGAGGTTGTCTGTATGACACAGCACAAAGCTCCTTGTTCCTATCCATCAAAGTATATAAAACAATTACAAATGACAGCTGCTTATGTATGTGGAAACTGCATTTTTTTTTCTGGTATATTTTAGTCTACAAGCCAAAAAAACCTCTGTAAATGTCCAAGGGTATGAAGATCACAGTAAATTAAGGGCACTTCACATCTGAATGAAGCTATCTACTGAAGGCAGGGTGGTGCAATTGGAATATAGATATTTTCACTTAGCCTGTATTAACTTTGTATTTTTGATTAATTCATCTTAACATCTCAAGCTTCCCTGCGCATGGAAGTCTCCAGGGAGCTTGCAAGAGACGGTCGCTAGTGCTGCTGTAGCAGCTCCTGTCACTGGAGGGCACACTGCTGCTGCTTTCGCAGCCTTTCACCAGCTCATCACAAAGTTTTTGGAGAGCATGCCCTCTTTTTTCCTTTGGAAAAATGGTACTTTTTCCCCCAATTTACCTGAATGCACAAGTCTTCCTTTTATAGACCTCTGACTGCTAAATTGTGCAAGAAAAAAACCTCCATAATTCCAAAAATAAAAAGCTGAAAAGAACCAGAGATTTTATTTCCTGTATAGTGTTCCAGACAGTGTAACTATTCATTAACTTTAAAGCATACAGTTTAAAATTTTGTTTTTCTTTTGGTCTCGGCTTTATATACTGGAGTTCATTTAAACCAAAACCAAATCCCTGGCTCTGTCTCTACCTTTAATATTAGGAAAATTGGGCTTCCATCCATTCAAGCTGTTATGCTTATTCAGCATTTCCTATAGATACTCAAAGAAAAACCTGATCCAGGTAAAGCTCCTGCTTAAGGATATACATGGAACCCCAAGGAAAACTTTTTCCCATTATGCCTGTGCTCCTCTGGCAGAGCTCTCCAAGCTGCTGAGCATCCAGAGAGCATGAAACACCAAACTGTGGTGGAAATTACAAATGAATTAATAAAAGAAAAAACTTCTTAAATGTTTAATGTTCACCTAATTGTAAAGCAGTGAATACTCTGAGACTGTCTCACACAACTCTCCTTTTTGTGAAGGGTAATTGCAGCAGAGCAGCCCCACTGTATTTCTGCCCAGTTCCTCTGCATTATGCTTTTGCTCCACCAGACCCGAAGAGGGAGGCCGCAGAGGCAAATGCACAGATTGTTTTGAAATGAGCCCTCTGTGTGGTTTGTGCTTCCTGCCACAGCCTACAAGATGCAAACTTGAGCCATCCTGGGCCAGGAAATACGTTTCACAATGCTGATGGGCTCCTTGGTACTTTGAAATCATATTGTGACCCATGGCTTGGAATGGTTGGACACAACTACTGGAGAAGCTTTCTGGAAAGGAGTTTCATTAGCACACAGTATTGGCCTGACTCTGCCTGAAAAGTCAATGGCAAAACTCAAAGTGATTTTAATGAGAGAAGAAGTAGGTCAGCGCTGGAAAATCTCATGCACAGCCTTTATATTCTGTCTCTGGTTCCTTGTGATCCCCAGAGAAAGAGGAATAATTCTGAATCTCCACAAGGAAAGCAGGGAAGTTGGTTTTACTGCGCTAGTTGGGCTTTTTTAAAGTCTGTAGAAATCTTACTGCATTAGAGCTTACTGACACTTTCAAATGAATAGCAACTGCATCATTGCTACTGTTCCACTCTTCCAGACCATCTCGCTGTAATAACTTCCCTTTAAAAAAAATTAAGTCCCACATTACTGTTACAGAGTTTTAGGTGAAGATCTTTGAGTGTGTAATATAGTAAGTTTTACATAGATATAAAAGCTGTTGGAAGACACATAAGAGCCCCAACAGCTCAGTGTCAGTCCCTAAAAGGATCAATTCTTAATTCCCTGACCAAATCAGGTTATAACACAGCCCGTACTACTCCAACTTGGAGTGTCTCTTAGCTCCATTTACAGTCCGAGTTTGTCTTTGCCTAGAATGTGTGTTATTCGATCCTGCATGCCTCCCAGCCAGACCCTGAATGCTTCATTTATTAATCTGATATTATTTCCTCTGTAGGCAAACGAAAGGATTCACAGCTGATGATTCGGGCTGCTTGTTAAACAGCTGGGTCTCCTTCCAAGCCTTTTTCACGCTATGCCTTCTCGCATGCTTGAGAGTCCAGCTACAGCTAAGTTATACAAACTCTTCAGCTAAAGGAACAAATTAAAACACTGGAATCCAAACCACTTTAGACTGGCAACCCCGCACAACTGCTGAATCTCCTTAATCCATGACAAAGCTGTCGTGGAGATTAGACTCCTATTTTCAAAACCTTTATGGAAGTTCTCCATCCCGGCCCAGCTAGTCCCGTCACTGATATGCGGTGAAGTGTCAGTCCCAACGTCCTTTCAACTAAGCCATACACCACCATCCTCACTCTAACTACAAACATAACCAGCACAGAGAGGATCCTGCAAGGCTGTGATTTGCCAACCACGCTTTCCACTGTATGCGGACAGGTCGCACTCCCTGCTCTGCCCCAACATGGTCCCCAGGAAGGAAACTGTAACCAGGACAGTTTATTGGTCAACAAAGACCACTTCTGAAGTGGTCCCTGGAGAAAGAGAGGTAGACATGGACTGCAGATATGTCTCAGAGGTCACATAACCCCCTGCCCAATCTGCATTTCCAAGCGTCAGCTTCCTACAAGTGATGAATAGCACAGCAGAATGTCTGAAATTGAATAAACTTGGCTAATTATCAAGGGAATGATAATTGTGACAGTGAAATATGATGATCTATGAGGCTGAGTATTTTCTTCAAAGAAACGTGTTTGAAAATGATATTAGAAGCTTGACTTAGACAGATTGCAGGGAACTGACCCAACTCTATCTTCAAAGATTTTTCCCCTGAAGAAATCAGTCACTGTACTACACAAGACTTGCAGGGACACAAACACAAAAATAATTTAATGCTTATTTTGACTTATCTTCCTGTACTAACGTAATTAGTACTGATCCGTGCTGGAATACCAATCAAATCTGTATACACCTTTTCTTGCAATTTGAAGTCTTAAACTGAATTCTGAAAAGTTTAGCTCAAGATAAGTTGAAAAAACAAAATGTTAGTAGCAGAAATATTTTAAAGCACTGTCTCCAGGTAATTTGAAACTGATAAAGTAATATTCTCTATTCAGCAGATAAAGCTTCCTCATTAAGTATTAAAAATGGATTGTAACTGTGCTTTCAGGGAGCCTAACATATTTATGTGCTTAGATCCCACTCAAATTCAATAGTCCTTAGGTTTTAGCTACCACTCACTGACCATGCAGCCCAAGACTGCCCTCACCAGAGACCACAAAAGTTCACCTAATCTCCTAGGTCCCTGGACTTACCTTGACATTTCTTTCCTCAGATGAATAAACTATACTGTTGCTTGACAAAGGCATGACATGGTAGCTTGCAAAAGAATCACAGTAATGTAGGACTGGAAGGAATCACTTGCTAGCAAAAATTCACTTCAGAAGGGTATATTTAACTTCAGCTCCATTCATCCCAGGTTGAGAAATTCCCAGAATCTTACAGTCAAGCAAAAACCTCCAGACTAGAAGCTCAGAAGCCATAAAACACTCTCGTTCCACAGGAGAACATCAGGAAGGACCAAAGGTTTGCCACCATCACCTCAGACCCCGTAGCTGAAAATGACCAGATAACCAAACTACCTGCAGACACCTGTACTTATTTATCTATCTCCATATTGTAGAGGAGATCCCATGCTACTGGCTATCAAAATCAATAGAAATTTTTAAGATAATAAAAATATTATGTACAAACAATCTAGATAATGCTGATGTAGATACATTATTCCTCATAAATTAAGTACAGCTCTATCCAGATTATATACAGTTGCATTTCATTATCCATGTCCATCCAGATGTTCTGGAAATTGTTCACTATAGTGAACTATAGCTATACTTCTGTAACTATAGCAATAATTATTTTCCATAAACATCCTATAATTTATTGTGCTTTTAATTGCTGTAGGAGCAAAACTAGACATTTAAAGCATGTTTTTCTGGTGATGTCATGATGCAAGGATCTTCAAACGTGACCAGATTAGTAGCCACAGGCGTGAAGAAAATGATCATACTGCAATGTCACAGTCAGTAGGACACTGTCTATCATGGGTACAGTCCGTGATATTATGGACATCTTTGGAAATCACTGTTATAAATTTATTAAGGAAAGATGAGGATCGGGTCAATTAATTATTTAGTTAATGATAAATGCTAGGTCATTATCGTTATTCATTCTAATATGCTTTTTCTAATACATGTTGCATGAGATCACCAGCTACTGTAAATCAACATAGCTCAGTTAAAATCAATGACCCTACACCAAATTATGTCAATGACTGATCTACTCTACTGGCTTCATTGGTCTTATCTTCCAGCTTTACCCAACTTGTGCTACTTACTTTGCCTGCCCTTGCCATGCTGTCTAATACAGTGTCATTCTGGCAAGCTGATGTATACATTGTGACAGAAGAAATAAGAAGATGGAATTTGTTAAAAAGAGTGTTGGCAGCTGCAAGATGTCAGCTGTATTTGTAATAATAAAACACTCTTCTGGGGAGCACAAAACCAAATTTTTCAATAATTAGTACAAAAACCAAGCTAAGTCAGTAACACAAGCCAAGAGTGATAACACGAGCATTTTTTAGTAGTAAAACATAATACATTTATTTTTTCTGGCTTACAGTATCACTGCTTACATTCTTTCACGACATCTGAATTTGTGTTATGGTCCTAGATACAACTCCACCCTTCAAGCACAAGAGTTTCTCTGTACACCTATAAATGTCTATCAGTTCTTTTGACAGATCAAACCCTCGTATTGCATAGAGAAGCTATTTTTTCCTACACTGAATTCTCAGCTAGAAAGTGCCCACTTGAAGAAACCTTTTAAACACATCCAGCACCAAAGAGTGCTAAAACAATATATTATTACTCTTCCCTGCCCAGGGTACACTAACATCCTGCTGAACCACTGGCTACTGCAGACTGCTCCAGGGAAAAAAAAAAAGAAAAGGCTCTTGTAAAAGATAAAGAAAACTGAGATTTCCTATTAATATCAACAGACTTTGATCTAGCAATATATCTACCAAATGTTATTCCAGTATCACATTCTAAATCTTTGTCTCTAAAATGATGGGGATTGTCAGAACTGCATACATAAATTTATAAGAGAACATCTTTAATTTCACACAAATGACAGTCCTAAATGGCCCTAGTAAAATAGATATTGTCTTGTACTATTATAAATTTCATACTTCTTCCAGTTTTACACAAACTCTAAAGATGAATGATATTCTAACTCTCCTCATAACACACTACTGTGGTCTTGGTCTTGCACTGTGCTGCTATGTTGAAACACTGGGTTTCAACAAAAAGGATGATATAAAGCAAAAGTTTTAGAAGTTCTGGAATAAAACTCTCTATAAAATCACAAAATGAAACATTTTAACTTGTTCTAGATGGCCCTCTCGTTTCTTAGATAAAAATGTGTGCCATATTCAGTTCAAATTCATGATTGTTTTGGAGTCCCATAAAATTTTAACAAGAATATTGCCCAGCTATCCCATTTTTCTTATACTAATGACTCTACCTACTTATCCTTGATTGAATGGCTGTGTATTTTTTTTTGAAACATTTTTTCAGGGGAAATAAAAAAGGCTCTAGGGAGTTTTCGCAGGAATGCCTGCAGGAATGGCAGTCGGAAGCCAAGGGATTTCCCATCTCTGCTCCTGTAACCATGCTGCCATCCTATCTGTTTACTAACCGTGCAGTGACATTACAGTGTGACTGAGCTAATTTATTAGGTGGCCAGGCTGCAGCATGGATAGACAGGGACCCAAAAGTGCCAATAATTTGGAAGGCTCCTAGCTAACACATGAGTACTAATGAATCAATTTTCATGCTGCTTTTCTCTCAGGATAAAAAAAATATTTACTGGGTCACCAAGGGCAAGGTATTCATTCTTGAAATGCATCCAGAACTGCAACACACTGTAAGAGCTGGGTCACAGGTGTGAAAATAAAGAAACAAAGATGCTGCTTGCTAAACATTAGCACAACAGCAGAACATTTGCTACCTGTTGTTTTATGTTACCAAGAACTAACACGTGCCCCCTGCCGAGCTTCTGTGCACTTCTGGGACATGAATCAAACATGACAAGGATATCACAAGACTAGTCATTATATGTTATATATAACTCCTACGTTATTGCAGAAATTTTCTTGTGGCCTTCAGGGGGTGATAGTGTCAGAAATGAGCTCACTGCTGCTGACACTGGCATTCAGCTTTCATTTTTCCCAATGAAAACCACAGCGTCAAATCTTCCCATCAATACAAAAGTGGGCCTTGGAAGTCAGCAGTATATAATAGAACCTGTAATATATGTTATAATTACGACATGTATATTTCAGGGCCCATATGAATGCATGCAGTGAGCTCCCCCAGGTCATGATGATAATAAAAAAAGAAATTCAGAGACAGAGAAATTTAGGAATAGAGAGCCCGCAGTGTCTGTGACTGTTCTTAAACATTAATGATTAATTTTCAAAAGGATAAAACAAATCAGTGGCAGAAACGAGTGGTGCCAAGACGCTTTTCACAAGCAACAGAACAGAAACAGAACAAATCAAATTCACTGCTGAGAACATTAAAATGATGAACAAACCATGACTAAGGAATCAAGGGAAATAAGAATAAGGGTCAAGTACACTCCTCTTTCCTATTGATCCATTGAGAGATTCAAAAAGGAAACACTTCTTGAACATCTCCTGATGCCTTTATTTCAGAATAAGAGTGCTACAATCTTTCTGCATTTAGTACACCACTGCTCAGAATATATTTGTGACTGTAAATATAAGAATCAGCCTTTAAAATTTTTCTTTTAGGTTGATGATAGATGTATCACATGAATTAGCTGTGTCCTAGCAACAACACACTTTTGCTAAACTCAGGCAATTGGAAAATCAGTCAAATTCAGAAACAATTAAGATTAAATGTCATAACTGACAAGATATGAAAAATACTAGGCCTTTCTAATTTAACCTTTTTTTTATTCCCATCTTCATATCTTTTGCAATGATTCATGCAATGACATTAGTAATACTCAGAAATAAATTAGAATTGACTTTTGCTAAAATATCGGAATAGTACATTATCTCTTCTCGAAGTGTGTCTGAGTGGAGTTTTCGCTCTCCTCTGAACCAAATGCATGCAGCTGATACACAGCATGAACGTACCCCAGCTCCAAAGGGGGCTGCTTTGGTGCTTGAAATCAAATTGCATCCTAAACTTCTTCCCAAGCCTATTTTTTCCTAATTTTTCCTTGACTGGATCTCAACACAATTTTTAGGTCTTTGTTCATTTCCTAGTGCATGCAAAGACTCCTGCCTATGCTCCATTTGACAAAATCCTATGCTTCTAAATCTTATGTTTCTATTCTCTACTTTCACATACAAAACAGAGATGCTTCCTGTTCTAGACAAGCTTCAGTCAGCAAACACAATCAGTCAGCCAATCCTGGTTTCAATAAAATTCTTCAAGACTCAAGAGAAAATTAAAAATTACGCATTGCTATAGAATCAGCATATTTTCAAATCTGTTAAGCTATTAAATTCCAGTTTATTTTTCTGTTATGGCACATTTCCCAGTACTTTTCTCTTTATCATGGGTTTTGTAAAGCAAAGAATCTATCCTGTGACATCTTGTTCTCTCAGGGAGTCTGTCATCTACCTTTCTACCTTTTCTCTTTAAAAAACATCATTTTTTATTCAGACAACAGAAAATAACGATATGGAGAACAGACAGGAGTTTCCCATTTGTATCACAGTTTTACAGACTAAAACGACTTTAGATGAGTAATGTGTCCCCTTGACCTAAATGGATCTTCCTGTACAATGCTAAATTAGGCATGGCCATGTCACGTCAGTTTCCTTACACCTCATTCTGGCTTTTATTTCCTAGCAGGACAGACAGTTTCTCAACATCCTCTTCCAATGCCAGCTGAGCACTCTACATCCTACCTGGTGTAAAACTTCCGATGCTGAGGTGTTTTGCACATTTTACTCCTTTAGTTGTACTGTCAATCACATATTTACCATTATTCATTTGCTTGGGCTGAGGTATTATCTTAATTTTTCCTTATCGCTGGATTGCAGTAATCCTTTCTTAATAAATTCTGTTCTCAGAACGCCTCGGGGATTGAAAGTCAAAGCAAATTTCAGCAGTCTGGCTGAGTGCGTCTGTGATCTCCTGACTTCCAAGGTTCACCACAGTCACACCATCTCCATCAACAGCAGTTCCTGTGCACAAGGAAGGCTTTCCCTAGAAGAATCCTAAGTGTATCGTCTTCCTGAGCCTCTTCTCTCTGCCATCACCTACGCAAAGCAGACATCTTCATCTCTAGTGCTCCTTAGTCTGCTGGGAGCACCCAGAAGTGGCCACCATTGCTAAGCACTCTATGGTATATATGATGTGTTAGGCAAAACAGATTGCAATTTAAGATTTATTTCTTTTTTAAGGAAGAGTTCAGGTTGGAGATTGTAATAATCAAATCTCACTGATTTCTCAAAACAAAACAAAAGAGTAATGCAAGATTTTAGGACCTTGTGGGACCTGCATTTCTTAGAGATTTCCACTATTGCTTGCCAAATTTTCACAGATACACCTGCCCTTGCATAATCTTCAGGAAACACAGCAAAATCCATAGAGCTGGGATCAGACCTCAGGATCTGAGTCTCTTGCAAAACATGCAGCTCTCCATGTTGAAAACTCTCCCTGTAGTCTACCCGTATAGAAAATCCATACCTTTCTTAATAAGAGGATTATGGGAAAGCCAACAAAAGAGAGATTTTCTCCTTCAGCTCTATTGCCAAAATTGAGGATGTTTTCCTGCTGAACTGAGGATAGGCAAGGATAAAACCTTCTCTGTTTTAACTCTCAAATGTTGACACTGCTCAAAACCTACCTGGTAAAACAACTCAAGTGCAAGGGGTATTATGGTTTCAGCTAATTGTAGGAATGAAAATAAGCAAGAAAAGCTGAGTAAAACTACTACACCTCCAATCGTCTTAAAAAAACATTAGAAAATATTAGGGAACTCTGCATGCCACAGTCCTGTTGCTCTTGAAGTGATTTTTACCCTGCTTGAACTTTGTAAAAAATGTGTATAAAGAAGCAAAGAATATTTGAGATGAGAAAAGCAACCATGGCATGATTAAATATGCATGGTAATGCCAGTGCTTGTGCAGTATACAAGAAAAGCAGCTAGCTATTAAGCCAAGTAGCACAAGGCAAGGCACCCACCTCTCCGCAGACTTTTAATATTCTAAGGACAGTTTCCAAGGAGAAGGCTAATATCCCTACAATCCTTACTGTTTTCAGTAAAACATATGTGCTTTTGCAGAACAAGATTCACTTCTGAAGATGTACCAGCAAGTAAATTATTCGTAACAGAAGAGATAAAAGGCAGAAGATATCACAGTGTGAAATGTTTAGACCCCCCCAGCTCTGTGAGCATGAACACACACGTACACTAACTAGCCATACTGGGAATCAAAATGAGTTTAAATTGAATGGTACAAACTATGAATATGAAACACAGAAAGTTGATCAAAAATGAGAGCCCTTTTGTACCTATGTTTTAACTTTCATGTTGGAATAGTTCAAATAGAATCAAGGAAAGATGCAATTAATCAATGATCTTACATTGTGCTACTTATCAATATGTGAGTAAAACTTCAATAAAACAGCACGCTTAAAGGACTGCTAAATGTATCAACATTCAATTAAATAATGTTAATAAAGCCATTAAAAGAGAATTAACAAGGGTTTACACAGGAAGCATCTCTGTCTGACATTAGGTGGCTCTTTAAACATTTTCTGAAGAAATACAGTAAAAAGCTATTAAAATATTTATACAATGTTTGCATTAGTTCTATTTAACAGGCATAACAGAAATAATATCAGCAGTTTAAAATGCTTGGCTTCTCAGCACCGCACGATTATCCACGAGTTACAAGAGATAAATAAATTCCCAGGTTTAGAATATTATGGCTTTTTGTTATAAAGAAAAGATCTTTAAGTCCTTCATTAAAGCTCGTATCTTCACCAAAATTGGATGCTTCCAACTATTTGCTGGGAAAGCGACATGAGAGCATGCTGCAGCTGGAACCTGGGCTGGAGCTGCCCACTGGGACTCTCACCTGCTGCTTCAGGTGGCCCCAGAGGACCCCAAGCCCCAGTCTGTGCTTGCTGTGAACTCCCAGGCAAACCCTGCACGGAGAGTTCACGAAGTAAGGAGGATTATTTCATTCAAAGAGATTGTGCTGGTGCAGCAGTTCTGGTGTTTGTGGCTCCTCCTCTATTACTGAGTAACAAAAAGCCCCATAGGACTTGTTAAATTAGCCGAAGTAATGAAGTCCAATTCTGTGTTATTTGCACAGGGACTGGAAAAGATTTCACGTTTCCATGTATATAAACAAAACCTGGCTCAGCACACCAGGGACTTGGGAGGTTTATAAAATATAAAAGACATTCACATTAATCTATTTAACAATTCATTCTACCCTGTCCTTTCCTTCTAAGTGAATTCATTACTTATTCAATTTATTTACTTGCTGCTGGCCTTATGGCTTCCTGTGCTGGACCCCAAGGCAGTGGGGCTCATCAGTGGGGCAGGGAGGCCCCCTCTCAGGACATGTCTGGCTGGGGAAAATATGCTGCATAGGCAGAAAATCAAAGAAGCATGTGATCTCTTTCTCTTCTTATGAGAATTTGGGTCCACAACAACATCGGTCTTTACAGCAAGAAGGGCAGGAGGTATTTGGGATTTCATCATTAATCTGAGTTAAATTGCAACGAAACAACGAAATTCACCCCCTGGAAAACAAAAAACGAAGCAGTTCCTCTGATACTGCTCAGACAATAGTGAGTGTTTTTCTTCCAAGGAGCTGCTAAATGAACAGAATATGTTTGTTTCTTGCAGAACAGCTTGGGCACACTTTGCCAAGATCTTTATACGCAGGCACCTGAGCCTCTTCTCTCAAGGAACTGTCGCTTGCAATTTTGACAGACATTGCTCCAAATTTTTGATTAAAAATGTATTTTCTTTAAAAGAAAATATATTTTCTTTTAAATTTATTTTTAAAATATCAGTAAGGAGCTACTAGATAGAAATCTAATACCAAGAACTGTTTTCTAAAATAAGATTGTTATACCAAATCAAAAAGTCAAGTGCTTGTTCTACTTGAGCAGTGTTCCTGCAAATAGCTTGGAAAGACTTTAATTTGCCACAATTTACAATCTCTAAATAAAGTGATGAACATTTTAAAGATGCTGTAACACTTTTATATGAACAAAGGTGGCACTTTAACCTAAACCAAAGCACAAATGAAAAGACTATCCACTGGCTTTGGATGGCTTTCTTTTCAGCAGACACTAAGAAGGACCAACTTCTTTAACAAACAAAGAAACAAACAAACAAATGGCCTACCAACTTCCCTTCCAAATATTTTGGCTTCAGAAACATTTCTGTTACAATCAGTGCCAGCTCTCATGCTTGCCCAACACTATCTCCTGGCTAATAACATGGCCCTACCTACTTCATATTTTGGGGGGGTGAGGTGGAGTTGTTGCTTACATAGGGATAGGCAACCAATTCTATTTTTCACTTGTGTGACACTCAGAATTCCTGCTGTTTCATAAATCCCTGCTGCTTCAAGCATTGAGATGGGCTGCCAGGGAGGTGGTGGAATCCCCATCCCTGGAGGTGTTGGAGAGGTGTATGGACGTGGAACTAAGTGACATGATGGGACTCGATAGGTCAGGTTGGTGATTGGATTTGGTAAACTTGAATGCCTTTTCCAACCTAGACGATCTTATGATAAATCAGATTTTTCATCTAAAACTGTGTAAGGTACCCAATGGGTCTGTGGGACAAGTTAAACTGCTGTAGCTTCCACCAACCCAGTTCAATTTGCAACCAGATGAGCTGCAAGTCTAACCAAATCATGATACACCTAGCAGGCACTAGCCAGTCCGTAATGGGAGAACTTTCCAGCCAAATGCAGTGGGTCTGAACACTCTTATTTTCATTTTGAATCCCTTGCCAAGTTATCGTGCAGTCATCTTTCATCCAGTGATTGCAAGTGTCTTTTTTAAAGCCTGTATCCAGCCAGGGGACATATCTAACACAGGAAACGGTGTTGCACCGGGCTTGACACGTACTGCACAGAAACAAATGTGTACGTTGAATTTATGAGTCACCCCAATACATTTATTAAGCATTAAGTTGTGCTTTTACAACTGGTCTTCATCAAAGATATCTCATCTGTTAGCCAAAGCGTCATCTTTTCTAATGACTCATAATGAAGACTCATTCCATTTAGCTCGATTTTACTGGCTCATCAGCCTCTTGTTCTCAAGGGGCTAAGCTGTTCTTTTCAGCATGTTCAACCCACATACAAGTGGCCATTAACCATACTTTCTCATTATATAAGAATCAGCTAATCAAGACTGACCAAGAAATAACTGATGTGATTAGAGAAAGAGAGACATCTGCTTAGAATTATCCAGACTGCTGTTTCAAAACTGATAAGGCATTTGCTGCCTTAGTATTATATTACAGCAAGAATAAATTATTTGGGGGAGAGAATGTAGAGTTTGCTTTACCTATCACTTGGAAGAGAAGAGATGGAGAGGACGAAGCAGAAGCAAGGACTCGTGCTAAGAAAGGGCAGAACCTGTCTGTAAACCACACATCACAGAGAGAAGCAGAGAAACATTCTAGACTATATTTGAGAGGTTGTACAAAATGTAAAGAGTACTGCTAGTTCCAGTGTTCTCAGAGATGCAGTAAAGGCCAGTTTGTAAAAATATCTCAACTTCCAATCTCTAATTCTCACTCAGGTTTTTTTTTCATTTTCTATTATCCAGAATGAAAATAACATATCTATCAAATTCTGCTTTCAGGTAAATCCACAGCTATTCCCCTGAAGTCAGTGGACTGCATATATATATTTCTGATTTAGTTGCACTAGGCAGCATGCTTTAACATTTTTATAAATGCCGGGTACAACTTTTCTGAAGCCAGAAGTTTACTTATTTTGATCTGAAAGCTGGAGATGAATACCTCCTCTTATTCCTCCTTGTTATAGAGACACTGTCATCAGATAATCTGATCATTTTATACACAAGCACTAGCAAAAAGCAGTTTCCAGAGTGTTGGTCTGATAAAATATGTACCATGAAAAAGACAGCATTGAAACTGACCCCTAACTGGAGCTGTAACTGAACATAACTCTTTTTTTTTTTCCTTAGGGAAAAAAGAGCATCAGATAGGAGGAGGACAGTGTGCTTTTACTGGACTAAGCCATGCTGAGAAAGTGCAAATATGTGGGTCAGCTGAAGGAACAGGCAAACTGCTCCCATCTCGAGAGGACTCAGGAAGCGCAAATTGCCAGGAACAGTCCCATTTCGGGGGAGTGGTGCCATGTACTCAAATTACCTTACTCATGCAAAAAGCACACTTCTGCACGCAGCCAGGTACTCGACTTTTTTCACAGCTTCCTCAAATGAACAAGCAGCAGGTAGTAAGGTAAGAGTGAAAATATATGTTGGACCGATTTTTGCAGGAATCTGTCTGGATTACTGAGGCTAGACATCAAAGCGGAGAAAAAAAATAAGGGTCCTGTTGCCAAGCTTATGTTTCCATATATGTATTTCCTCTGCAGTACGACTCTTCATGTAGGTTCTGCTTTTTGAATCATCCCTCTTGGCTGATACAGCAATGCACACTGCTTTTCACCTACAAAATGCAAAGGAATGAATCCTCACGGCCCCGTGGGAAGGAAGCGCGGTGCCTGGGCCGTCCATCCCCACTGCTGCCCGGGGCATGGGGCAACGAGGGGATCTGTTTCCTCACGGTGCTTTCAGGCATCCTCTGCCACCCTGAGAAACTGCTCTGTCACTTGGACAGGAACTGACATTTTCTGGAAAGATTCTGGGGTTTAGCGTCCAGGAAAGTATCTGCTTCTCTGAATCCAGCCCCAATGCAGAAGATTCTTGTCCTTAAATACCTCGCGTCTGGGTTTTTCTTTCTTTCCCTCTTTTTTCTTCCTTTTTTTTCCTCATTTTCTTCTCTTTTTCTCCTGAAGAGGGAAGCCAGGAGGTGCAAAACAAGCAGCTGTGCAGCGGCAGCCCTGCAGACATGCCTGCAGCCTGAGTCACCAACGCTGCTCCAAAAATGCCCAAGAACCCTCACACCAGTGACGCTGAACTGGAACTGCCTGAGGAGCCATCCTCGGAGCGAGGCAGTCATTCCTCCCTCCCATGGGCCTTCCTCTTTCCCTGTGAGATGTGAGGACCCAAGTGTTTTTATGGAAAGGTCTGCACACACCAACATCCTCACCTGCACCCCAGGCAGAATGGGAAATCTTGAAGGCCGCCCTGCTCTGCCTGTGGGAATTCGGGTACACCTGGAAATGCCTCTCAAAGGGGTTTTGAGAAAAGGGGGGAAAAGAGAAAAAAGGAAAAAAGGAACGAAAAAAGAAAGAAAGAAAAATGGAAAAAAAAAGAGAACCAGACGATGTCAAAATTGGTGTGGTTCCTATGCTCTATCCCTGATGGATTTTTAGAAGAAATTAAGGTATGAATGTTTCAAGAGAACAGGATGGCTAATTTCTCTTTGTACCCTTACAGACATCCTACACTCAGTTCCTCAAAAACCTTTGTTCCTTGAAGGCTGCAGAGATGTAAGACCGTCTCCCAGGACCTCACGGCACCAAGCCCTTAGGATTTTACCATGACTGTGACAGCACTGCCAGGGTTGATTTTGTTTTTTTTTTTTTGTTTCAAACTTATCATGGAACAGAAAACCTTGAAGATATGGGCCTTAAATATCACACAAAAAGAGAATGCTAAGAAGTCCCTCCAATACTTGCCCTTTGTACAGGGGTGATCTTTTCCCTGTTTGTACTGACACAGACACACACTGCCGGGCCGTGTGTCACTTCCCTCCTCCTGTTAACTCCTTTCTGCCTCACCTACCAACCAGCTTAACACCAGAAATGCAAACCTGCGGATAGAATGACCCCCTAATGGACTGCAATATGAGCAGGTGCTGCACAGCAGCAGCAATATGACACACAGATAGACCACCACATGAAAACCTACACGTTTTAGGGAAACCATGAGCTTCACCTCTTCCTTGCAGGTGGGCACCTTGATTGCACATTGATCTGCATCACAGAATTTGACTCCATTTCCCAATATCTGTGATGAGAAATCAATGACAGCTGTGCAGAGTGTGACTTGGGAGGTCACATTCAGAGACCCCTGCAACCAAGTAGACGTGAAGATGGAAACCAGCTATTAATGCTTCTACAAACAATTCCTGCGGATTACCACAAAGGTCTGCAGCGAATGCTGGGACAGTTTGGAGATCAATTGAAGTCTGGGAAGCCTGAATCTGAATTGCCCCTGTTGATCCCTTCATTTCTACATACCACATGAAATCACAGAGAATTTGTCTGAAGAACTGTACTTCAGTGTGCTCTGTATTTACTAACCCTCCAAAAATAAACACAAAACAGTGAACACTTCAACTGAATTAAGTAGCTGGCAACTTTCCCAACAAAATTTTGCAAGGCAGCACTATTTGTTTCTCTCTGCAAAGCTTTCAGGAGAAGTTGAGATTGTAGGAACTCAGCGTGTGCCAGCAAAATGCCACCAGATGGAAAAACTAAACAAATTCTTGAGACATTAGGCATACTGTCATATACCTGCTCTTACCCAAAGACACTGAACCTCTGGGACTGAGCATCAAAGTAAAAATATCTAATAGAAAACCCACTAAAAGGAGGCTCAGCCTCAATTTTGACTTGAAAACTCATTTACAGTCCCCCCTGTCTTTCTGAGGCCAGAAAGCAATGAAAAAAACAAATGTTTCTGAAAAGCAGAAGAATCCTCTTGGTTTTGGCCTTGTATCTTTTACACGTGTTGTGAAAAGGAGACCAAACAGCCCAGGTAATGACACGGCATACGATGCTGCACAGCAGAATTCAATGATCTTCCCGTCATTGCTAGTGAGATACTACTCTTGTTAGGAACAGATACAGAAACCCAAGAAACAAAAGTGGTCTGAAATCTGACCAGGAAGCAGATAGCAGAAACATGTGAGGAACAGCCAAGAGCTTTGTGAGCAAAGCCTGGGTCCAGCTGAATGCACCCCAACTTGGTGTTGGCCATCGCTCCATGGGCAGAGCAGGCTCCTGTGCCACCCGGCTGGCTGGTGACCACCAGTGGGAGATTGCAGGCTTTCCAGAAAGCTGTTTTTCTATCTTGTCTCCCCCCGGATTATTTATTTTACTGTCACATATGATTGTGCTCTGCCTGTGTTTTCATCACCACTGTGATGGGTCACTCATTTTGGGTGTCCTCTCCCCGCCAGCTGTCCACCTCGGCACCTCTGCCGAGAGGTGCTGCAAAGAAATGCTGAGATCCTCACATGGTGCAGTACATGAGGAGATTAAAACAGTTCTGAAAATATAGCATTCTCCTGCTGCAGTATATCCAGGGAATGAAATCTAAAGCAGCCATTCTTTACTAAATTCTTTTGCACCAGCAAATGTATTTTCCTCCCTATTATTGTTGTATATTTAATTGGAAGGTACAGATCTAGGGTTTCTCTGAGTGACAGACACCAAGCAAGCAAAACCTTGTGTTAACGCGTTTCAAAGCTGCCAGCTGATGCAGCCCTGGAAACTACTGTTCTCAGGAAAATAAACATATAGAGGAAATGGTACCTGCCCTACCCATCAGGTTCCTTTTTCTGCATGCTATCCAAACAAGCTTTGTATTACTGCAACAAATACGGAGATGCTGAAGTTCTCTGTGCATTCCATCTGAGAAAGGGGGTGATCCCCTTGGCATTTCACATGTGCCAAGGCTGCAGGGCAAGGAATGCACTGCTGACCCTCATGCTCCCCCAGGGCTCAGGGCAGAGCCCTCTCCCCTGCAGCAGCCCCAGCACAGCCCCACTGCCCGCTGTTTTCTGGGACGTGTAAGGGGAGAAGCTTGGTGATGTCAGAGATGATGACATTTGACCACAACAAGGTCTCCAGAACACAAGTTCCATCCTCTCCTCTTCCAGCATATTGTATCAGCATATAAACATTTCTCATTTCCCTTTCTTTCGGTATATTTATATAAGGAGAGGAAAAACAGCTCAAGAAAACAATAGTTTCTCCCCTGATGGATCTGAACCCTTTCACTGGAACACACAGCTCAAAACCACACAGCAAAATGTCGCCCCTAGCACACAACCCTGATTCCCACTGCCGCTCCCGTGCCACTGCTTACACCATTACTGTGCAGACCTCAGCATTTCAGAGCCCATCTGAATACACCATCCTTGCACCACAGAGCTATGCCAACTGCCTGTCCCCGTACTGTCACAGATAATGCCACCATCACTGCAGCTGAATCTTTGCATTTTGGTGTGGAGCAGTGTTACCAGGACGCAAGGAAAAGCTGTTAGTGCAGTTAAAGTGAAACTTTTATATCATTTAAAGAAAATCCTCCGTTGCCAACTCAGAGTGAAATGCTGCGGCACAGCTGCTGGCCCCAGAGGATGCAGATAGCACAGTCAGGGGTCACCGTTTTTTGGCTGGGTTACAGCACAAAGCACATTCTGAGAGGTCCCTCTCCTCTGGTTGGTGCTGGGTTAGATTTGTTTCCTCTCTCCGTGTTTCTCGCCATTGACTGTGTATAAGCACGTCAATTCATTAACAGATTTTGTTGGCTATTTTCTTTGGCAGTGGAAGTGAGTTGTTTTCCTGCTAAATTAATGCAGCTAGAATGTCACTCGCACGACAGTCACCGTTCCTATTCAGAAAGGTCAGGCAGGAAAAAAGAGAACTTTTTCTATCTTTCTTTTTGTTTCTCTTTTAGTTATTAATAAAACGAGGATACAAAAAGATTTCTGAACACTGAGGCCTGATTGGAGACAGCTCATGTTAGCACTGTGCACAAAGATGCCTACTGCCTGGTTTCTGCCCAAGGAATACTGCTGGAACCTCCTCTGGCCTGGAGCTAGGCTGTCAGTGATGCTGGGCCAGGGCACCCCAGAACACCCCTGGCACAGAGGAAATCAGGATGCACACCTGAGGTGTGGGCTGCTGTCAATGCTGATGTCTTTACGGCCAAGGCACCCCACCTCCCTGCTGTCTCTCATGTGCCCTCTGCTTATCTCAGCTCTCTGCCTTTGCCCTTCGCCCTTCTATGCCTGGCTTTGGAAAAGCCTCGCTAACATCTGCTCAAAGTTATATTCCTTTGACGTCCATAATTATGACCTTTGTCAGCAAATCATTTAAGCATGGAATTAATTCTGAAAATAAGTAATTCCACTGACTTTACCTGGATTACTCGTATGTTTAAAGTTAAAAGAGGAATTCAGTGCTTTGCTGTGTGCAGACCTGCTTCGGACAGCGTAAAATGCTTCCAGTTGCAAAATAGCCAGTAGTCACACACTGCTCTCCTCTCCAACTCAGATTTAATCTTATGAGGGTTTTGTCTCGCTTACATAGTATTAGGACAACTTTCTTCTAAGACCCATATGCTGCAATCAACCTTAAAGGAATTTCTATGTGCATACATTACCGTGCCTTGAGCCACAGAAGTGCATCAGCATTACTGATGCGATGCACACCAGTAAGCCAGCTGCTGCTAAGGGTGGTTTATTTTGCAGCTGATAGATGATTTGCTGATTCTGGAAATCTCTCCACATGACAAGTGTTTCTAAAACTTTTAAGGTACTACAGAGCTCGAGGTTCTCAAGAGTGCAATCATATTTTGCAAATAAATCATAGTAAGAAATGTGCTTGCAACATAAGCTTGCTAGTTGATTTTCTGCGATTGACAAGCTAAATTCAAAGCAAATAATTTTGGTTTTGCAATTACAAATGTGCAATGCCTGAACATTAATCACTGAATTATTTAATGAATAAATACAAAAGTAAACTTAACAGCTGGAAATCATTGAGATTTCAAGCCTTAAGCTGTGAAGTTAGGTGCCAGTCACCCTCCTGAAATAAACTATAACGTGTTGCCTTATAAATATGAACACATCTTGCTGACTCTAAAAATCCAAAAAACACCAAACTGACATTAAATATTTCCATAGATAACAGATGGTTTAACACATCAGTCTCCACTTGGGGTTGCCTAATACATCTGATTCATGTTTTGAAATATAACTGAAGGTTTGGAAAATCTCTAAGGTTTTCAATAAATGGATTTTAATGTCAAGGCTACTCAAAGCAGCTGTTTCTACTAAGTGTGTAAAATCATATCCAATTTTTTTTTGTGACCCAATGCAGAAATAATGTAATTTAGGGGTTCCATCCACCTCCACCCCTATCACCCTCCAAGGAATAACATGCTTTACATGAAACCACAGTAAAATAGCAGCACCATATCAGAGCTTCATATGTATTGTCACTTACTACTCAAGAAAATATGTTTGTGTTTAGTACACTTCTACTTAAAGCACGCTAGCGTAATGGCTGCTCCAGTGCTCAGCATCAAGGCTTTCAAGTACTCGAGCTGCATGGCTCATGCTGACAGCAGGAAGATGCAGCAGGCTGGAGCCCAGCAACTCCTGCATCAACCTGCCATGCTCAGCCCTTCATTTGTCTTGTAAATAAAGGTCAGTAATACTAATTGGAGAAAAAGGAAAAATGATTTTGCAAAACCATAACCAACGCTTTCTGTGGTTTGGGATCTGTAAACTGCCTGGTATGCTACAAACCCCAAGCACAGGCATGGCTAACTTCAGTGTTTTACGACATAATGTCGAACTTCGTGTTGTCATCACCATACAGAACTCTCCTAGAGCACGAGCCTCCTGGTGGACACTCCTCCATAGAGAGAGGTAAACTAGAAAATTACCATTAATAAATACCACGTTTCTTAAGTTGCAGAGCTCAGAAATCTCCAAAACCAGTTAGTCTAACACGTCCGTAAGAGTTAATTTACACTCCTGTCTTCTCCTGCTTTTACAAGAGATGCAGATTGCATGTTACAATTTTCTAAATCTGATTTTATTACAGGTACAAGACAGTTTGGTATGTTCAGCAAGGCCCATATTAGCAGTTTTATGTTCTTTTAATCGCTGACATGGAATGCAAATAGTTTCCTCAATTGCTGCATAGTTCACATTTCTGGAGGAAGGCACACCCTTTGACAAAGATTAAGAGAATATAAAGTTAAATCCCTGTTTACTAAATGAATTAAATCCTCTTTTAGTTGCTGAAACAGAGCAACCTGTGCGTTGGGGATCTACATTCCCTTCAAGGATAGGAAATGAACAATAAAGAACTACTGAAAATAATATAAAGAAAGCTCATGATTTGGTCCTAATGTTGAATAATAAAGTGAACCGCATTCTGTCACTGCTGGGTAACGTTCAAGTTTCTCCAAATGATTGGAAATAGAAAGCACTTTGCATTGTTTCCCTGCACTGAAGAGGTGCCCCACCATTTTGCAGTGACACTGGCTGCCACCAGCCCAAGGCAGTGAGTGGATATTTGCTTTCATGTGTATGTCCCCTCCTCCTGACACCTAGAGCTGCACCTCTTACACTTTTGGTCTCTCTACTACAGTAAAAAAACCACCTCTGCTGTTTTAACATCACCAGCAGGGAAACCTTCCAAACACTTTGGTCCTTGGTAATATTTTTGGACAGATTTCCCCGACTTTGCAAATAATGTTTGATTACTCTTTGATGAGCAACATGTAGCTGTCCTGATCTGGATCCCCACAGTGTGTTGCCAGGGAGGCTGAGATGGTCAACTAAGAGTTCAATGACTTTGGTTCCACTTGTCACGTACTTCCAAAGAGAAGTGGTTTCATTTCTGCATGGTTCTGCACCAGAGGGCCCTCTCTGCAGCACTGCCTACCTCTGACAGCTTCAGGACATGAATTAGTTGTTGTCAAGACCACATGAAAGAAGATGCAACATTTATAGCCCACCAACAAGTGCTCAAGCTCTGCTTTGATCATGGGGCTCATGAGCAGCATGACCATCCCATCACCAGCCCCTTGCCAGCAAGCCCACAGAGCTCTCACTTAACGGTCCAGCAGAGCTTAAGCCCCAAAACTTGGCTCATGCTCCCTATGGCTGCTGCATGGAGGCAACCATGGTCACAGGCAGCACTGGGAGGGATGAGTCCTCCAGACACCTCCCAAAGGCTGTATATTTTCTCACATTATTGTAAACAAAAGGGCTTACTGCAGGAAAGGAGGGCAAACCCAAACCAAGTGAGAACGATCAATAGGAAAACGCAGAGAGGTAGCATTTCTGTCTTTGGCTCCAGGTAAATGCAGCTGTACATACAGGCTCTTGCTTTCTATGCAGAACACAAACTCATACAACTCAAACTGCAGCAAAACACTCCAGTTAGGGGCACGTTCTGTAAGGGACCAGGAGCAAATCTGGCTGGGTGTTGATTTTAAGCCATCAGTTTTAACATCGCAGCCCCTCCCCAGGAATGCCAGCACAAAGCGAACATGCACCAGGGGTACTCACTCGTTCCTCTCCAGATGGATGACCAGGCGTTCCCCTTCGGCTTGTATCACCAGCTGCAGCAGGGCTGGGTGGTTCTGCAAGAGGATGACGGAGTTGAGAATGCTTTTTCCTCCCCATACAACAGCACAATGAGATAAGCACTAAAATAATCTCTTATTGATGCTCAGTCTTTCTGTAGCCTTTTTTGAAGTAAGATGGGCTTCGTGTGCCCATCTCCAGTTGAGGTTACCGTGCTGGAGGCTGGTGGCTCTGCCCTCGGAGCAGTGCTGTGCCCCTTCCAAACACTTCTTCCCTTAGTGCTGAGCATGTCAACCACTTGTGTGCAGGACCCCACATGCAACATAGGTCTGTGAAACTAAACAAGCACAGTCACACTGAACTACTTGTTTCCTATAAACAGCAACAACATAGTTCAATGTGTGTTGTATCACTTTTCTGAAGGAATAATTAAGATTTCGTTTAAAAAAATAAAAGAATTGGTGTTGGAGCCACCAGATGTATGGATAAAAGTATTACCAGGTATCTCTGTGAAAACAGGCAAAGTCTTTGCACATACCCAATATGTAAGAGAATGTTTGAAAGAAGACATCAACAGCAGAGCACACAGAAGCTGCACTTGGTGTGGAGCAGGGGTCGGGACATCTGGATCGCATTTTCAGCACCAACACAACACATGCAATCTTTGTATCATCATTCCCCTGACAGTGAGACAAGTTCTTCCTCATCTCCAGTAACTAAAGGTGAATTCAGTTCTTTTGGGGCTGTGAAGAAGTGTCAGAGGAGTCTGGGCACAGGGTGATCCGTTCGTGCACCTACACGGGCCCTCTGCATGCTGAGCAAGAAGGCACAGCTCACAAAATGCCGGCTACTCTTAGTCTAAAAGTCTGCACTCCCATATATTTTAGGACTGTTTACAGTGAGCTTACATTTCATTAAACAAACTTACTGGATTGCGAGACAGTATTTCCTTGTTTTGAAATTCTACAGTAGCTCAATAAATCAGTTGTTCCTCCTCAAGCTCACTGCACTTTTCTGAAGATTTATGCCAGCTCATTGCAGAACTGAAGCCGTCTGATCTTTAGGGGGATTGTATTTAATTGATTTATTGAGAAATGTGTCGGAATGTGCGATTGCCACAGCGGTGCCATGACAGAGCCGTGGGGTGTGATGGGGGGAGAGCCCCACCCGTGAAATACCGGGATTTGGAAGTGATTTGGAAAATTGCAAATGTTTATTAAAAAGTGAAATTATGAGGAGACTGTCACAGACTAAACAGAAGTGTAGTTTTGTTGCAATAACAAATAGCTGACAGCTCCCTGGTGCTCCCGGGCATTGTTTAGCACAGATTGCAGCTGAGATACTGTTGTGTCCTGCCCCACTGCTTGCGCAAGGTCCTGTCTCCCTCTCCCCACACTCAAGAGCAACAATACTGAAATTCTGCATCTACGTGAACTTTGCAGAAACTAGATCCCACTAGAATGCTAAACAAAAGCTTCAGACTACCCTTGGCATTCAGCAAACACATGAGAGTCATTTATTGGCACGAATATTTAGAGGCAAGGTTGGTTACCGCTTCAGTATTAGTACATTGGTTCCAAACCCCATAAGGTATACATACCATAGAGTTTTGAGAGAGTAAGATGCGATGAATTACAATATAACACAGTCAATAATTAAGATATTGCAGGAGCACAAACGGGTTCCTTTCAGCTACAGGCCCTCTGTTAACATGTAAATGAATAAATGTTTATTCACGACTTCTCAGTGATACTTACTTGACAGTCAGTTGATGTTACTAAGTTGTAAAGTTAAAAAAGCAGCTGCAGAATAAAACAGACTGCTGCAAGACAAAAACTATCTCTCAGAGAATTCCTGAAGCTGAAACTTCTCATTATTGAGCACAACAATGTCCCTGGTTAGGATGCTGCACTGCTTTGCATGAGACCCAGGTTTGGATCCCTTTTCTATCATAGAAATAATTTCCAACCAAGTGGCTCATTTTCTCTTTCACTATCTGGGAAGAGATGAAACCATACATTTTCTGATTCTGGATGGTAGTCATAGGCATAAACACAGCAAAAACTGCAGACTGCTCAGGTGGTATGGCATTTGGAAACACATAAGCACTTAAAATGACACATTTCTAATGTGAAAGAAAAACGAAGATCATCCAGAAAGGGTTTTTTGTTTTTTTTTTCTAAAGTATACACCTGTACACTTGTGAAGTAAATAAAGTGAATGAAAATCTTTTTTTTTTTTTCCCCCTCCTTTCCAGCATTGGCAAACTACTTGCACATTTTTGCTACTAGACCTTAAAAACTCATTTTGAGTCTCACGAAGTGAGCAGTACTTGCTCCTTATAATCAATATTTCCAAAATTGAGTTGCAAGATGAAACAGGAATTACTGTAAACACTGATATCAGATAGCTGGTTTATATTTTCTACTTAGAATAATCAAAAACAAAGCTTTTGGTGAGTGCGCAGACTCTTCTGCTCAGAGCCTTTTATAACGAACCATTTGTTATAAGACTTTTAATCTTAAGACTCACAGAAAACAATTTCAGTGTTGATACCAAAACTTATCCTACACATGATCACTTAAAAATAATCAAGTGGGAAAAAAGTGAATCGAAATGAATGTTACAACATGGAATCATACACATAGAATCATAGAATCCTTAAAGTTGGAAGGCACCCTTAAAGGTCATCTGGTCCAACTCCCCTGCAATGTGCAGGGACATCTACAGCCAGATCAGGGTGCTCAGAGCTTGGTCCAGCCTGTCCTTTGACCAAGCTCTGAGCAACCTGATCATTTGCACCATAACATTTAACACTGTACAGAATATCATAATCGTTTACATCATAACAAATAATTGTGAGTGTTTCAACCTTTTTTCCCCACAGATTTGTGTTTTCTAGTTCTTTCCACTCTACTTACAGCTTGCTCCTTTCCTGTTGGCAATACGTGTTTTGTGACATATGTCAGCAATGCACACAAGCTGCTCCTTGCTACCCTAAGGGGCAGAACAGACTTCAGGGTGATTGAAGGAGCACTCTTGGTCATCACTTTCCCCTCTTATTGGGGGCATTTACCTTCAAGATCCTCACCAAATTTAATCAGTGGAAAAGTAAAGGTATTCCCCCATTAATTCACTCCTTGCTTGCTAAGGGATGTTGGCTTGAATTGCCATTAGTGATACTCAATATTCTGAAATAAATTAGTGATACAATGTGATGAACTTTTAGCTAAAGCTGAGCGAGAGCTCTCTCTGACAAAGCACACGATAAATGCTTTGTGAGGGCAAATGGAACCCAGGGAGACAGCAGCATTTCTGAGTCAGAGCTGTTTGCTTGTTCTCTCACAACAGAACTCAAATCAATACACACTAGTGAAGGTAGCTTAATTAATACATGCTTTTAAGTGCTTTTAAGTGCTCCCTCCCCTCTTTAATTCACATTAATCTCTAGATTCTTAATTAGAAGAAGAATGGAAGGGATGGTTTGGGGATTGAGGGCCTAGCGATGGTGTCCAGCCCAGCTCTGCCAGTCCTGGCTTGAAGTTTTCATGCTTTCATGGAGTACTTTCTAAGAATATTGATACAATAACCACAACAACAAAAAAAAAAGAAAAAAAAAGAAGAAAAAAGAAAAAAGAAAAAGAAAAAAAAAGAGCTTTTATGTCTGAAATAGTAGTAGCTATCCACTTGGAGTAGCTTTGTTCACCTTGGTGAGATGCCCATTCTGGAATTTCAATTCAGAGTAGCTGTCACTGAACATATTTTTCTGCACAGTAATCTAGGAAAAAGTCTTAATCACTGCTGGATCATCTCTTCCTCTGGGCTGTGGATTTGGCACGCGCTGTAATCACGCTGCAGTACTGTTAGCTTTTCCCTTGATACTGACTGTTGAGATTGGGATAGAATATTTTGAGTTGTTTCTCATTACATCTGCAGAGAGAGAAAGCTGATGAAGTGGGCAGTCCTTGTGCATGTTTTCACACCTTCCTCGCTATAAAGGATTTTATTGGTCTAAGATACATGAGTCAGACTGGTACATACAATGTCAAAGAAAAAAATATTCTAGCGACTGCATAGTAGAAATAAAAGGAAATATCTATAGACAAGGGAAAGCATGTAAATAAACTCAAAGCAGAAGCATTAATTCATTTGGAAAGACAAATGCATTTTCAGCTGTCTCAGATGTCCAAATCCAGTATTTGAGAATATGGATCAGCAAAAGAAATAGAACCAAAAGGGATTATTTTGTTTCTCTAGTTTCAAACAAAGTTTTAAATAATGTCCTAACATGGCAGATTGAAACAGGCAGATTTGTTTAATGCAACGGTGTGGTTTCCACCCCCTCCAAAACTGCTGCTAAGTTTGCTGAAGCCAACCTTGCAACAGGGCTGACTTTACATGTGCCATCAAGTTGACCAACATGTATGAAGTGCCTGCCCCATGTCAGGCCACAGACTGCATGAACTGTCCTCACTCCTCATGGTGGGACACTCCTAGCCCGAAATAGGTTGAAATGGGCAAGACTGTAAGGAAAAGCCTTCTAACTTTTAAGCAAACTGTGGACTGCAATTTGTTGTATGCAACAAGCCTTCTGGCATTCAACCTGGGGCAAAAATACAAACTCAACAGACAGTCAAACTGTCACGTTTAATAATTACTTGCCTGAGCTTCAGTTCAAAGTAAGAGAAATCACATTGTCATTCACAAGCACAGGGGAAAGGATTTTGGAAGCCCCTCCTTGCACAGAGCTTCTCAGAGACGTGCACTGCTGTAGCAGACCTTAGCAGCCCAAGTACACTTCTCCCACAGGATGCACAAAGAACACGCAGATGCAAGGAATGAGCGTGATTTGTTCTGACCAGCTACCACAAAGGCAGCCTGGCTGCACCTTGTGCGTGCTCATGGATGGTAGTCTGACACGGTGTTATACACGGCAGTGGGATGCAGAAACAAATCAGCATTTGTTTATGAAAACAGATGAACAGAGAAGAGACATCTTCAAAGGGCAGAGAAAGCGGAATGCACTTCTGAGATTTCAGTACATATTTAGAATTAAACAAACTACATTGCTCGTTCATGCAGAAATTACCTCCTCACCACTGGCCAAACACTGCCAGGGAGGACTGCTGCTTTTTGGTTACCTGATTTCGCCCCAGCATTTGACACTCAAATGGGAGTAGATGATGTGACAGCTCAAGTATTCCACCAGGGGAAAATCTGGGGGCAATTTTTTAATCCAGAGAGTCTTAATCTGTGCAAAAAGCATCAAGATTTACTTCAAGAATATGAACGTGTTTATTTTGTCCTCTGTGCTTCTGAAAGGACAAATTACAACACTTAAAAAAAAAAAAAAGTGAGGGTCCTAGCTTTATGTTGTCTCTTAAGCATAGCTCTGGAAATGATGGACAGTTGGGATGCATCAGATAGTCACATTCCATACAAATCTACCCGTACCTGAATAGCTGTCATCAGGAATTTTAGAAATTTCCTAACTGAGAGAAGAGTACATTATTTCCAGTAGGGAAAAATTCTATACCATTTTGTGCTATCTACATGGAGATATGTTTTTGTCCCTTATTTGCTGCACACTGATGTTCTGCATTGTGCCTCCCCAAGCTGAAAGGCATGCTTACAGGTACGAGATCCTCGAGCCAGCATTACTTCTGCACTATCTGTAATATGCAAAGAGAGAAAAGCTGGAAAATCTATAAGAAATAAAGCCACCTGGAGGACCCTACCATGATAACTGGAATTCAATCCAATAAGCTGCAATGCAAGGTGTCTACAAAGTATATACATTTAAGATAATCACAGCCAGCAAAGAACACAATACATTGCATGCATTGCTTTTAAATCAATAAATATTTCTTCTCTTCTTTTGGCTTTAGTTTAGGAGCGAACACAATAGGCTATGTTTCTTGTAAACACCTCCAAAAGCAAGTGATATTTCATGCAGACATAAAAAGTATAAACATTTAATTCATATTGTTCTGCACGTTCCTCAGGGCGGTGAACTCAGCTGCGTTTTCCTTACTGTCAAATGACAAGCGTGTATCCCTGTGGCTGTATATAATGAGTAGGAGCACAGGGAGCAGAGGGGTTTGCAGCAGATTATTTTTAATGGAGTAGCAAAGAGCCACAGCTCCTTACTGAGTCACTCCGGTAATGCATAAAACCAAAGAACTCCCAAGTTTGCTCCCAACTTTAAAACATAGCGACTCTTTGAAAACAGAATGATCCTACTGTTTGCGCTCTTGCTGGCAATACAAATAGATGCAAGATCCTTCTACCTGGAAGGTATAATTTCTAATCTAAAACTTTTTTTTTTTTTTACTTTTTTTTCCCCCTTCCTGTAGAGCAAACCAACCTGTTGCTTGCTGGCAGTCAGTGTTTTCCATCTCTTCTGCTCCTGCTTCCTGCACTGCAGGCCAGCTGCATGTGCACAGCTGCACCACAAAGCACAGCAGAAGCCACTGCACATGGAGTCCCAAAGCAGGGACAGGACATGGGCTCTTCTGCCTTTCCCTTACAGACTTCCCTGCAGGAATACAGAGCTCCACCGTGGAGCTCAGGTTATGTGCGTGGAACAGGAGCAGTATGACAACCTTGGGAAAGACCCAAATCCAGCAGGCTTCCCTTCATCAAACAAAAATGATTTCCAGTTAAAATTAAAAATTAATTTGAAAAAAATATTAAGTACACCGCCTCTATAGCACTCATAGTCCCAGCCCCTGGCCATCAGGCTATTTGGCAACATCCGCACACAAACCTCTATAAAGAGCTTTCTAAATTAGCAGATTCCTGCTCACTGCTGGTGTCCCAAGATTCCAGTCCAGAGTTAAAAATTCAAGCAAATAACAGTCAAGAAAGAGGAAACTGAGAAGTTAATTGTGCCAGACCAGAATCAATAAAACTACAGAGCTCTAGCGCGCAGCTTCCTGGTTTCCTTGCAGAAATACAGGGTTAATGACTGCTCTGGGAAAAGGAAAGCTTGCTTGTAATTTTGCTACAGTGTTTTTGTGAGGTATTCCTGATTTACATTATTTTAAAATTAAAGAATAATCTAACTAAAACACGCTCAAAATGTCATAACATTATGGATCAAATATTCCAGGAGCATGTCCAAAACAACCAGTTCGATGTTTTAAAGAAATCTGCATCTTTTGAGGCTGACTTGTTATGCTATGAATTTATTTGGTGTCAGTGGAAAGCCAAGCATGAAAGCTGAATTCAACATTTTTACCATATTTTCATTATCAGGCACGGAAGTTGTGCTAAAACGTTTTTAGGTGCATATGGCCAGCAATGCGGGGATTAACAGACACCACACAGCTTTATGTGTTAAAAATGAGTGTTCTTTCCTTCTATTAAATTACATCTACAGAGGGCAAACAGGCCAGCCTTGGCTTTTAAAGCAGTTATCCAATTATCTGCTGAAATACATTGCTTAAAAATAGGTCAAAAATCGATGCTCTCTTTTCAGGGCAAACTTTGAAAGAAAAGTTTTTAAAGATTCCCAAAAACAAGTTCAGAGAACAAACATTTGTGAATTATGAAAATGGGGCTGTAGCATTGCCAATACTTCGACAGAGGCGACGGGGAGCGAGCTGTGCTATCCTCTCCTCAGGATGTGGTTTGGGAGAAGGACGCGTCTTGCAGCACACAGCAGCCAAGATGAGGTATTGAAGCCCTTCCTGTATCTCTGCAGCAGGATGGATGCCGACCAACACAAGCCAATGTGCAGTGTGTATTTATTACACTTCCCTGTGTGCCTGATGACCTGCAAGGAGTCTGCTCGGCATCTGGGAGCGGGCGATTCGCTGGATTCACGATTCACAAAGGAAGGAAGAAAGGAAAAGGAAACAACATGTGTTTTTGACTGAATGGAGATGACTGCACCAAACTGTGAACTCATTTTTGTATTAAGAACAACTAATAAAAACAAAAATAAGAAGCACATCTGCTTTTTGCCAGCCCTCATTCATGACGATGCATCCCAACCAGACCCCCTTGGGGTGCTGCGTGCCATCTCTCTCAAGGACCATCTCCATAAAACTATCAGAGGCCAACAAAACTTGTCATCCAGGTACTGCACAAAAGAGGAGGGTTAAAAATAAATCCTTCCCTCTGTTGTTTTTCCTTACTGTGTTATCCCAGAAGATTAAAATAGAAATAGCCACAGCCCTATAAGCCTCTGTGTTGCCTTTGATTTGGAAAATGGGATATCTCACAGCCTGGGAGGGAACAGCAGCGCATGGCACCTCATCTTCTTGACACCCGCTGCGCTCCTACCATCACCCCTGCTCAGTGATGGGTTGCTCTGTTCAAGAGAGGCTTAGCACCTGAAAAGATCAGTCTTTCCCTAACTCAAAAAGGGACTAAAACCTGGCAGAGGAATGAAGCAACCTGGACTTTGCTCAAAGTAAACCCATAGTCATTATACAGTATTTACACTGTACGTAGGAATCACAACTGTTCATTTTGCTATCAAACAGATGGGAGCAAAAAGTACCTCATTGTTGGAATACATTATGTGCTGCTTAAACAATGCTTTGTGGAAGGCTGTGGAGAGAAAACAAACATGCCTGTTCTGTAGTAAACTGTTACAAAACAAAACTTAATAGAGCTGGCAGCTAGAAAGTAATTGCAGTGGGTCTGGGTAGTCAGAGTTACTAAACAGAACGCATTGCAGGCAGTCTTGTGCAATTTGGGTAATTATAATACAAATGAACAGCTGTTGATATTTGCCAATTCTAAATGTAAGTGACCTTCTTTGTGGACTATGGCATGCGGATTTAGGAGATCCCATTTGGGTTTAGTAGGTTGTTCCACTACGCATGGTTTTAAAGTAAAATTCCTCCTCTCTGTAAGGACGACAGGGGCTGTGACCTCCTTTTACTAGTTACTATATTACATCAAGGTCTTATAACTTTCTCAAAAAATCAAAGTCGAGCACTGACTGTCAAAGACTATATGTCAACTGGTTACCCACTGTAATTATATTTCATGCACCTTGCTCACTTTGTCCTGCCATACTCCCTGTGACTATTCCCATCTAATAGCTCTCCATTTTACCACCCACACATCCACTGTACCTTAACAGAGCTGGAGCAGAACAGCAAACCTGAGATTCTTTGGAATATCTCCTCTCTCCTTCTATGCATGTAGTTATCACAGCATACACTTGAGGGGAACTCACAATCAGCTTTAGAATCATAGAATCATTCAGTTCAGAAAAGATCTCTAAGATCCCCAAGCTCAACCCCAGCCCATCCCACCATGCCCGCTGAGCCATGGCCCTCAGTGCCACATCTCCACAGGTCTGGAACACCTCCAGGGATGGGGACTCCACCACTCCCTGGGCAGCTGTGCCAGTGCATCACCACACTTTCTGAGAAAATTTTTTTCCAAAATGCAACCTGCACCTCCCCTGGTGCAACCTCGTGTCATTGCCTCTCATCCTTTGACATCTGGACATTGTGGGGAAAAGAATTATCATGAAATTTACTTCTAAGTTTGTGGTGACAAGAAATGATGCATGCTCCAGATTATTTCTGAAAATGTTCTCCACAGCGGGAGTTGTCTGGCACGTTGAGGAGGGCACAAAAGGGTGAGCCGCAGGCATTACGCATGGGTGCTGCGGGCACGACATATTTGTGCATGGTGGGGAAATGGTGCATCCAGAGAACTCTGTTTCAGAGCCAATAGAAAATTAAGTCCTTTCTGAATTGTGCCCAGTGTGGACATTCTCTGAGCTACTTGACCACTCTTTATGTCTCCTCAGTGTCACCAGCATCCTGACAGCTTCCTGCAACTGCGACAGCCCCAGGATGGAACTTTCTCTGTTTTCATACAAAGCCATTGAGAAGCAGAAACAAAAAGCACAGACAGATCCCTCCCGGTATCCCCACAGTTCAGCTAGGACACACAGGAAGAAATACAAAATACAGTAGTAACTGTGTCCACTGTAAACCAAAGTGAAATGGCCACCCATTCCACTGATCTGAAAGTCAACTCCGAGCGCTTCAAGAAAGCCCATAAATTATTCTATCACTGAAAGAGGATTTCAGATGCTTTCTGTGTCCCGTCAATACAAATCTGGCTGTGCTCAGTAAGTTATATTAAATGCACATGTATCTCCTTCAAGCCACATTTCATGCTCTCCAAACATCTTCCTCTAAATTAGATCCTTTCATATTCCTTGAAAAGCTCAGTTCTTAATTAGGAAAGAGTTCTGATTTTCCATTTTCATTAATTTATTTGATGTCAAGATTTTGAAGCCAGAGTAATTGCAGCTAAACGAAATTTACTGAAAGGCAAAAAGATACAATCAGTTTTAGACAATGAAAAATTTAATACATTTTTTTTAAATGCAAGTAAAGGTAGGTCTAAGTATCCTGGCTAAACAGAGCCCTTGACAACGCAACAATCGTCAGGGAAGCAATGATATGTATTTTGCTTCTCTGAATGAATTGGGAGGGCTGGCTCGATTAATGCTTAAGTCATTTAATTATTTGGCTTATTTCACATGCTGTTCTTCACTTTTGGATCCCTCCTGTTCCTCTCCGATCAGACTGCTCCACTGCACCAGGCCCGTGCCAAGATCTCTGAGCTCAGGCTTCCTTCTCTCTAAACATCTTTGCATATTATGTGGCTCAGATTAAATCTTCTTTGCTAATTTGTTATTGCAATCACAGATGTGCTTCTGGATTCAAGTTCCCTTTTGCATCACAAATACTGGAATGTGAACCAGAAGTGAGGAGCTGGTGTCTAATTTCCACTCTTTCAAACTGTAATTTGTCTCTGATGATCTTTTGAAGATGATGAATGAGTTATATGAGAACAGATCAAATATTAATATTTTTTAAACTAATGGAAGGGGAGATTTCACCCCAATCTTAGGCTACTCAAGATAACTTGACAAACTTTTCAAAGCTGTGTTTCCAAGACACATTAATCATTTTTGTATGCTGGAATGTGCCCTAAGAGAAAGAAGGATCTGACGATTTCCTAGTAAAGTAAATGATATTGCCAACCTGTGGGCAGCATCTCACATTTTTCTACTCAATTAGAAAGAGACGTAACTTACAGATACCACATCTACACATTCACATTCTTGTAGAAAATAAATGACACAAAGTAGCGCGAAAAGCTCAGAAAAATTGTCTGAGAAAGCATGCCCTAGAACTAAAACATACGTTTTATTCTGAATGATAACCCAGAGATTTAAAGTGTTAATGATCAGCATATTTCTTGCCACAATGGCAAAGACAAAACACAGATGAAAATACCATTACCATTAATATATGCATAAAAAATTGCAAACGAAATGTTTATATTAATTATAAAATGCAATTTAAAAATCATCTAACCAGGAGGATATGGAAGGCCAGCATGTAGAACATGCATTTAATTCCTCCTGCAGATAACATCCTTAAGTATTGTCAATTGCTAAATGAGCTTATAGCAAATCTGTTTCATTTATTATTATTCATGGGTTTGACAAAAAAGCTATAAAATTGCATTTCTTAAAAAGGCTCTTTTAATAGATAAACTTGTGGGTCTGAAAAATCCTGTATCAAGGTTACATACATTGATGTTGAAGCTCAGCAAAGATCTCCTTTACACTAAATCATCCAGAAATAGCACACCCTTTCTCCATTGAAGGGCATGAGGTAAATAACTGAAGAGGAGGCAAAAACAGATAATCAATTATTTCAGTTAGCTCCAGGGTTACTGCTGAAATTTTCAGCCCCTCAGAGAAAAAGCAAAAATCAATATAGCAGAGCATTTTAAGATAACAGAGAAAGAAACATCTCAAAGGCATTTGCAACATGTGATAAAAGTATACAGAAAAGTTCCCTGTCACCTTCAGCTGCTGCCGTGAACAAAAATATTCCTTCTCGCTTCCTGAACCAACTGCACAGGGTGAAAAAACAAACAAATAAGAGTAAACTCTGCAGAATGCTCATGAAAACGTTTCAATTACCCAACCTTTGTCTTGTGGACCAACATAGCAGAACAGAAGGAGCACGAGTATTTTCCAGCTTGGCCTGCGGATGCTGGAGCTGGATGCCCACAGGAGCTGTGGGAAAATGGACCCTGACAGTAGGGCTGAAGTTATGGAAGAAAGCAGCAGCTCTGCAGCTCAAAGATGAGGAATAAGTACAGTTGTAAACTGCAAACTCTGTTTTGATTCCTAATGCAACAGGAACTCTCCCTGATCTGCCTATTTGAAACCTAGGCTACCAGATCATCCCATCAAGACAGAAGGGTTTCTATTTCCTTTCTGGACAGCTTTCAGTTGCCTGTATGTTGACATAACATCCAAGTACGTTTTACAATGTTTCCCCTCTTCTTGTAATTCCATTTTTTGCAGCAGTTCTGCTTTGCTTTTGCCTGCCTGCCCCAAAAGCCAGTGAATTAACACGGGTAAGAAAGAATAATAAAGATTATCTGACATGCCTATTTTATGGAGTTTTTTGCCTGAGCAAATGCAGTTAAGAACTGACAACGTGTTGATTTAAACCTTGGTGATAATCTAAAATTCTCTGCTTCCTATTTCAGTTTTAGAGATTTCTTTTTCTGTGTTAAATCCCTATGGAGATTCGAACACACCAGTGTCCCCAGGGCTGGACCACGATGCACAGAGCATTTAGTATTTGTACTAGATGTGCCATGTGCTGCTGGATTCTCAACAGCCTTGTAGACTTATTGTCTTCTGAGGGAAAATGCTCACATTTAGACTCAGAGGGCCCTTCCCATCAGACCTGGAACAATAAACCAACCACTCTTTGCAGGAAAACAAAAACAAAAAGAAAAGACTAGATGAAAACAGAGAAATCATATTTTCAGCTTAGCGTTGGGAGGAATTGGTAGCACAAAAGAAGACATCACTGAGGAGCACTATGTGAAACAATCTGCTGAAAACCTGAGAATTGCTAACAGCCAACCACAGCATTACCTACCCCAGCCACACGGTGTTCTGCATCCAGCCTGCTTGCTCCACAGCTGCTAACACAAAGCTGCAGGAAAGATACTGAGAGGGGAAAAAAAAAAAAAAAGACTAACAACCAGCTCTGGACTGAACATGTTTCCATTCTGATGATCCTTCAAAGAAAAACAAAAACAAAACTCAAAACCCAACACCATGTCTCTGTTCAGTACTAATTAAAAATAAAACAGCTCTGGAACACAGCCCATGTGATCTAGCAGGAGGACTGTGCATGTGTTTTGAATTACTGCATGCTTATTGTAAACAGTTGAAATTGTCATCTCAGGATTTGGTCTATTTATGATGCACTGCAGTAAAATCCTCTCCTCCCTCCCCCCTTCCTGAAAAGCTTTTGAAGTTTTGATGCTTCTCAGAGTAGCAGATGATGCAGATAGGAGTCTGCTGCTGCCACCCAGCATTGTTTATGGCATTGTGCTCCCAGAAAGCCATGGAAGGGCCTCTGGCGCAGCCTGGAGACAAGTTTTCTGTAGCATACAGAAAGTTATACAAAAGAGAATTCACTCAGCTTTCGGAAGACTAATCTTCCCCTGAGAGATTTGTTTATCATATTCTAGACCATATACTTAGGAGAGTGGCTGCTAAGGGAAATAAGGAAAGTGCTACTACAAGGTACAGTCAAGAGTTCATATGGACATGGTATTTTTTTGTAACCTGTCAGGACAGAATGGCTTATACATCTCTTTCCGGAACCTCTAAAACGCCTCAAAGAAAGGATTTCCTTGGGCTGTCTACAACTTCTTTCTAAGTGTGTGCTTATTTGTATCAGCCTCTATCACTGAGGAGCAAGCACCTCACCATGATGGCACCAGTTTGTGAGACAGAGGCGTAACCACCTCCGTTTTGCAGATGAGCAAGTGCAGCATGGAGATGCTCATTGACTTGTCCATTGACTTGGCTGCAGCACTACATAACATTCAACAAGTCCTTCCAGAGCCCTAACAAACTCATCCCTAAACCAAGCCTCCTCAGGTTATAAATATCCCAACGTCCCTGGCATCCTGATTCGCTTCTGTGATCTGAATGAGCATCCTTGAGTTAATGATAAAATTTAAAAGAACAAACAAAGGCTCAACTTCTGCTGGAACATTTTCTCTTCACCCAGATCAGACAGCATTGTATTTAATGTTTTAGTTGTCTGTGTGCTATTCAGAATCTGGTTTTGAGCTGTGCTAAACTAATAATTGGAAGAGAATGAAAAACAATAGGTCAACAAAGTCTTCATCTTACACAAGAAATTGAAGTCTTTCCTAGGAAGCTTTAGGCATCTAAAAACTCAAATAATCTTATTGAAATCTAGAGATGATGAAAATGTGCAAAGCAGGTTTTGATAAGGGAGAAAGAGAAGTCTTCGGTTCACGTCGAATCATAGAAAATGTGGCTTAAGGGACCTCAGTTTCCTGCCCCATGTCAGGATCAAGAGCACCTCTCTCATTAGCAGTTGTTTCTCTGGTGTTTCTGAAAACCAAGTGCACTCTGAGAGACTTCAAAGCTTTCCTTCCTTGCTGCATGCATGTAAATACATCCTTTTCTCATTATCTTCATTACTGAGCTCCTAGTTGCTGCCTTGTAAGGCCATTCTTCTTGTTTCTGCTAGACAGGGAGCCTATCTAACTGTGACACAGAAACTAATTACTGCCTCTGACTGTCCTGCAGCCTTTTACATACTTGAAGATTCATCATCTCTCTGCCCAGCCTCTTCCCCTCTAGGCTGACACCCCAGTTCTCTGCTCCTCACCCCAGATCATGCTTTCCAGCCATTCCCCACACTCTGTCCTGCAGTCCCCCAGGTGACCTGTCTCATTTGTGAAAGAAACTGTCCCAAGCTGCATATAAGACAGCAGTAGAAGCTCTAGTGATGCTAATATAGAGAAAATTAATTCATATATGCAGTAGCCTTTACTCTCATCCATATAGGAACGACTTGACAAAGCAGAGTGAGCTCAGCAGAGGCCAGTGAGATGCTGCAGGGCCAATGGACCACATCGGTCCCTCCTGGGGAAGGGGAAGGTTGAGGTGGCTGTTGGCAGCCTTCTACACCATAAAACTTTCAAATGTGTTCTTATTCTTCTTATCATTCCTATTAAAAAAAAAATAGCAAGCTCTCATCAGTTGCATTGCATAATATGAAAGAAGGTGATAACGTCCTCTTACTGACTGATAGCTTGAAGATCATTTCTCTTTTTATTTAAGCAATTTATTTTCACTTCTTCATTGTTCCCTGTGGTCTTTTTTTTTTTTTTTTAATAACTGTTCTCCTACCCAGTAGCTATTCAATGAGGATCTAGTATGAAACACATTCAGTCTCCAGGGCTGCAGGCTCCCATGAGATTTAGTGGATTCAGTGCCTTGAAGGTCTATGAGGCACTTGCATCCAGAGCCTCCCAACTACACTTGTGAGCACTCCAGCCACTGGGTTATTAATGAACAGTGCACCCCGCCATTTCCTCTCTAGCCACTCAACACTGCATTTGGTCCAGAAAGCCAGAAGTCCAAACTTTCACTGAAGTATGTACCTCAATTACTGAATCACCACTCCTTTACATTCCTTTAAAATATTTGTATATATCTTACAAGTGCACTGTGTTGCGTGTTTAAGATAAATTCAATAACATCAGTGTATGAAACATTGCCTGTTAAAACATAGTATATTGCACCAGGTCTGGTTTTTGTACTCCTAACTCATACAAGTAAGCAGAATGCAGAGAGGAGGGCTTCTGAAGAGGGTCATTAGTGTCTCTATAAATAGCAAGTGTTTGCCACATATGGGTACCACTGCACTGCATCGCAAAGTGTCAGCGAGCACCGTGTGTTCAGAGTGGGACTCTTCAGAGTGGGACTCTGAAGAACAGGAGCAAGACAGTCTTCTGGTGGGTTTAAAAATATATAGCATCTATAACATCTTTTTAGGATTTGTCATCCCAAACACAGCAGTGATTTGCTTTTACATAGAAACTGGCGTTAAAGAAGCCTGAATTTCACCATGAACTGGATAAAGAAAGTATATCAACTGCTCCCAACCAACTCAAAGAAATTTTGATTTGCAAACCAAAATTTACACATAAGAGTACCTTGTACATACAAACATTACCTTAGGCTAAATACGTGGGACAAGTTATTTCCATTCCCCAAATCACGACTGTGACGGTGACATTGCATCAACAGACAAGATAAAGCTCCCTAAAATTGAAGAATCAAATTTGCACATTCCAAGAGATGCAGATAAATGGCTTTGTGGGGTAGGTAAAGGCAGCAATAAATTGCCACAAGAGTTTTTTCCATGCTGAATAAACCTCTCGCTTGCTCACGGTGGCCTGCCAGGTGCCAGACAGCACGCCGAAGGAAGATCATGAAGGCAATGTCACTATTGCTCTTGAGCAACTTTTGAAACTCTCAGTGTCATGACAGGAAAATATACACATAAAATGCAAAAATATGGAATGTATAAATATAAAATGACACGGTGGCTGCTGAAGAAGCAATAAAAATATATCACGGCGTTCCCAAATCATTTGGCTTGACTGTGATGGCTAATTGAGGAATTCACACTCAGTTTAAGTAATGTATCTCAGTGAGACACAGCTCTGTGTTTTACCAGTGATATATTGATTCTTCTTTCACCAAGAAAAGTAAAGATTTTGCTGGAAAACAGCACAAAACAAAACCAATCCCACTGTCAACACTGCCATTAAAGACTTCAAGCAAAGTGGACTCTTCCTCTAATTTGCAGATATTGGTGACGCTTTCCATGATTGAATGTTATTTTTATTTCTTTTACAGCAAGCAATTTTTTTTGCAGCCTGGTCCTAAAATTGGAACAACTCTATGTGCAGAGATGAAGTTCATGTCATTGGCAACGTAACAAGGACACACTGACAAGCTCTCAGATCCTAAATGCAATTCCTGCCTAATAACACGTCCTAGCAAAGCATAAACATTGGCTTTTCACTCAGTGCTATACATCTTTTCTCTCAGCTACTTGATTTTATACTTTGGTTTCAGCAATCTTGCTGTAACTTAATTCAGCCATGTTTCCCCACAGAAAGTCACAAAAAAATTTCAAATTGCGATTGATCAGCTGAATCCTGAGACAGGTCTAGAAAGAGATTCATGTCTAGAAAGAGATTATCTGCACGTGTCTGTGTGTATACATAAATATATACAAATATGTATAACAATACTGGGAAATTCAGAAATGCAGTGGGGAGGCCTCGGGAATCTCCTTTAAAGGAATGGCCCAAATCTAGCTGTCATTCTCTCCTATCTCAAACACACAAGTTTGGAGAAATTGCTAAATACTGATAATGTGAAGGAGAAGGCTGAAAAGGGGGTTGATTTCAATCATATACATTGAGGTTTCACTTCAAACTAGTTAGCAAAACATGCATGGAAGTGTATTAAAATGATAAGTTGTGTTTTAAAAATAAATTGATGCTTGATTATTAAACTATACATTTGAGAGCAGTAAAAACGTGCACTTGAAAGAAAAATACTTAATACCCTAAAATACTGTTTCTGAAATGTTCCTTATAACAAAGTGCTTTCACATCGGTGTCGTTTCCATCAAAGAAAGGTGATCGTGCTAAAGGGAACTTGGACTGATTTATATAGCTCATCATACACTATAAAAATTTCAATTAATGTTCTCCATAGTACTTACAAGTTGCTCTTAAATTGCCTCCAAAATTATAACACTGAAAACCCTTGTACTCAGCATTGCAAACACTCCTCCTCTTTAATTCTGTGGAAAATAAAATCTTGAAATTATTTGTTCCCTCGTTCTGACAACACATGCGTGATTTATCCACACATGCAAGACATTCATCTTTCCCCTACAACAGCAAATCCTTGCTCCCTAAAAGTTGTACTGCATGCATGTATGAATACAAATAATACTTTTAATCTGAAAAGGCTATTACTAAGGTCAAATTTATGTCTCATGGCTTGGATTAAACTTTATTCCCATTTTATAGATGTAAAAGGGCAAGACAATAAAAGGGGAGATGTTTGACTGTACAAAGCAAACAATTTAGGTTTCCATCCTAAAAGAAAAAAAAAAAAAGGAAATAATAAAGAAAAAATAAGTTTTTATCCATATCTTTAACTTGCCCTCTGCAACTTGAACTGTTCCCAGGCTCTCGATGCTTCGCCTCCATTGAGCAGCATTTTCCTTTCCTCTCTCCGTCCTATGGGGATCCTGGGAAACAACCTCTGGTGTTTGGAGAGCTCCCATGGATCACAGTTTAAACCATTCCAGCACTATTCCCTTTCTTCCTTTATAATCAACATACCATGTCTGCAAGCAATTCTGCACGAAAATTTATGATAAAAATGGAAGTCAATATTTTGAAATATCTTTTTGTTGCAACTAAGGCCTTTTACAATCAGAAATGTTAAAGTAATAAATAGGTACTCAGGAAAGCATGAAACAACTTCATATTTAATTACAAGCATTAAAATTGACTTAAATTTCTCTCTAAGGGATCTACTTCTGTGATTCTCTTGCATTTTTTATGTACATTACTTAATTTAAAATAATTTATAGGTCTCAGTGTATCTCAATAGCTACTTCACTAACAAACACGACATCTCTTGGCAATAAAAGGTTAAAATTCACTTTGCCCTCTGACTATAACAGAAATACCTTTGCAAGCTAATGACTGTAACAGGCTGGTCTGTTCCCGAATAAACATTCTAGGGATTTCCTGAGGTGTTTTGTTTTGTCTTTTTTTTTTTTTTTCCCCCATCTTTTTAATTGAGAGAATAGAATTTGGAGGGCACGGGTAGCTTAGATGTTTTTTCAGTCAAAAAAGTGTGTACGTTGTCTTTGTATATGCTTTTTAAAGTAAAAAAAAAAATACATTTACACAGCTTCTGGATATTCATTTTATAGAAAAAAAAATCTTTAAAGCTTATCCAACTCATCTCCTTCTGCCAACTTTCCTCGCCAACTCTTTCTTAGTAATGCCAGTAAATGCCAAAAAAGTCTGGTTTAAACAATGTTTCTGTCTGTTGCAACTGAGAGAAAGGCATTTTCTGTTGGAGATTCTTGATTTAGGAATCCCACTTTTTTTCCTGTTGCTGAAAATGCACCCTGATCATGCCGGTGTAGGCTGGAGTGAGTGTGCAGCACCAGAACAATAATATTCTCGAAGTAACTTTAAGGACAAAATTACACAGTTCCACTTATTGGCTTTTCCTGCAACAGATTCATTTCCAGAAACTCCCTTCCCACTTGAAAGAGGCAGATGCAGTATCTGCCAAGGAAACAGACCTTTCTGGGGCAGGGATACGAGGGCTGTTTACATTAACACATCTCCGAGCTTTTGTCTCGTTGTCACTTGCCAGGAGTCGAAGCAGACCTCCTTCAGCAGCCTCTCTTTTTCAGTACAAGATGTACTTAATGCAAAAACATCTAGGGAAAGATGATGGAATGGGTGAAACTAAAGTAAATAATGTCGTCGGAGAGACACCAGTGTAGGATTTCATCCAAGATTGCTGCCCAAAGGAGCCTGCCATCTCCAACACTCACACAAATGAACTGTACTGGAAAAAAGCATCCACCAGTGTGCAAAAATTAGGCATCTCAATGAAGACCTGATCCTCCCCTAGCTCAGCAGCAGCTTTCACATAAAACATTTGCTCTTGTGCTCACTTAAGTGGGCTCAGGTTATGAATATTGTTCTCCTGAATATTAAAATTATATATGGGCTTCAATTTTGAAACGCTGTGTAAAATGCTGCTACCTCAGAAGGAGGCAAATCACTCCAGAGGGGGATGGCTTCCAGGAAGGGTTTGGCAAGTTCACCCCAAAAAGGCCATTTTAGTGCAGGGCTGCTCAAGTGCTCCACAAAGGATGTGGTCAATGGGGAGAGCACAGGAGGAGACAAACCCTGCCAAGGAGCCTCCCAGCAGCTCCTGGTGGAGGGAGATGGCAAGAGTTGAGGAGGGAGCGAGTTCGTTCATCAGAAGGAAAATAATGTTGACCCTGAGGCAGAAGACACAGCAAGGGCAAAGGAATGAGGGCAGGACCCGAGAGCGCTTCATTTCCTGAGCATGATTCAAACTTCAGTGGAAACAGCAAACTAGCATCCTGGGAGCTGGGCAGGGGAGGAAAGGTCAGTCACAAAGCTGGAGGTGCAGATCTGAACGGAGCTTGAAGCATTTTGGTTTGCCGTAGAACATGGGTGGCGATGAGTCCCCTCCTCAGACTCGATGTCCCTACCAAAGTGACCGTGAGTATTTAAATGCTGTATTGGTTGGGCAAACCCATGCTCCCATGTGACCAGTATCACCAGCAGACCTAGCATTATGTTGACTAGAAACGTAGAATTGTTTGAGTTGGAAGGGACCTTTAAAGGTCATCTAATCCAACTCCCTTAGAGTTGAACCACTAGACTTGCTATCACAAGCACGTCCTCGTGGGACATGGAGGAACTCAAGTCCTGGAAAACACCTACAGACTCTGGCAGACCCCTACACGTATCATACAAATGGAAATGCATCCCACAAACATCAACAAAAGCATTTTGTTTCCTATCTCGCTAAGCTTCATCGTTCCACTGTGTCTACAACACTGTAAATTGCAACCGTTTTGTTAAATTAAGCTTTGAAAGCTCAATAATGCTTTAAAACTATTTCCTTGAGGAAAAAAAGTGCACAGAAGGGATGCAAAATTTCCTCAGGATAGAAATTGAATGCAAACTTTCTGCCACTGTTTCAAAACTCTACAGATCATTTTTGCCTCATCTATGTGAGCTTTTCAAAAATAATTGGCAGGTTTTATAGCAGCCATTTTTTCCCTGAAAAATGGCAACACTTTGAAATCATTTTTATTGTCAAGACATTACTACTGCATTTAAAAAAGGCCTGTTATCAATTCTAATTATATTTCTCTTATCAAGCTTTAAGCTGCATATTACCTCTACAATTTTTCGTTATAATTCTGAGTGATGAGAAATTCCATATAGAAAAGGGAAATCAACTGGGGCTTGAGATAATCACATTCAAATAGAATTATAATTCAACAACAAAAGCATCAGGCTTGCAACAATGGCACTTGGCGGATCTACTAGCTGAATTTACCTCTTCGTCCCTAGAATATAGATACATTGAGAACAACTGGGTTTACTACCGCTTCCTGAGATAAGGGTCTCCACCAATGTGTGTCAATGGCTCTTAGTTTCCATGGTTGTCCCCTTGGAAAGGCCCCAGATCCCGCTGTCACCACCCAGAGGACCCCTTTCAGGAGGACATTTGGTGGGAGAGGGCCTGCTGCAGGGATTGCTCTGCTCTCAGCTTGCCTCAAGGCAATCACAGCAAGAATTGAGAACAAGGGAGATTCTCCTTTTTCCTGTAAAAGAATGATCACATGTTCACAGCTGGAAAGTAAAGCATTGTTTTAATCCAACGCTGAAACTCATACCTTACGCTCACAAGATCTGTTGCAAGAGACATGAAATAGCCAAGTATCAGCTAAATTAATTCAATATGGAAACGCCTCAGTACAAGCACTTTACAAAACTGGCACAACGCTGCATAATTGCAAGAACTTAGTTTCTGATTTCATTACCACTTTAAAAGGTTACTCCATCATTAAGATCAAAACCTTTTTCCTTAGAGAACGTACGGTGTCTGTTTATTGTTTTTTGAATTTTATTTTTTTTTCAAATACCAGCCCGAAATCTCACATTAAAGATCCTCAGCCCCACCACCTTACGGAGGAACGCACGCGTGGATTCCTCAAGTCCCGGTCTGAGACACTACCTCATCACTGGTGGGCACGGGCAGTGCATGGCAAAATGCTTCTGCAGAGCCCAGCTGCTGGCAGAGGGAGCTCGCCTGGTATGGGGAGACAGAGCTCGCCCAGGGCTCTTACATCACCGCCCATCCTCACTGGCCAAGTATGACAAAATTCCTCCCGACAGCACGGCATGCTGCAGCCTTGTGAAAGGGAATTTCACCCCACTGAGGGCTCCAAGATGCTGAGGAGGCTGGGCTGGGGTGGATGATTCATGTAAAGCTCTAGGTTTTCTCCTTGTTGAAGNGCGTTTCAGGCAGTGAACACGAGTGTATCTCGTTGAAGCTGGGGCACTGATTCAGTGCAGACAAAGAAAAGAATTTCCCCTGCCCCATCACCAACACAAAGCTCTTATTGGTGGTCCCAGCTCCAGGAACTCATCTGTAGTGGCAGCGAAGATCCAGCAGGTCCCTAGAACCAGCGTGCACCTATCGGCATTTTTTAAAAAAAATCCTAAATGAAATGATCAGATTGATTGATTGGTTGACGAGGGATGAGGTGTGGCTAAGAGGATTTGTGCTCCTTCATGATGAACCCCTCCTGCACAAAGCAGGGTGAGACGGGCAGCCTTAAGCTGCTTTTGCTTACCCATAGAATTATAGAAACACCAGGCTGAAAAGGACCTACAAGATATCTAGCCCAACCATCCTCCTACCACCAATATTTCCCACTAAACTACTAAACCACATCTCTCAGCACCTCATCTAGACATTAGGGAAGCAGCTGCAGGATTGGGGCGAACCTGGGCATTTCCATCCCAACAGCTCCACACAGCAATGTGCTATTCCCAAATCAAACAAATGCAGAAGAGTTACTAAATAATAGAGCATTTCTGAACTAATTAGCCCTCACAGCGTCCCCCCAAAGCAGGGCTATCTGTATAATAAAAACCCAAAGAAATAACAGATTGTTTACTGGGCTATTAAATTAATGACTGCCAGGTTGCTAATTAAAGGCTCAAGGAGCAGATCTCCCAGAGAACTTTGCTGGGGATTAATGCAGCTCCTCACACGGCCGTGGCCGCCGGTGCCAAGCTGCATTCCCAGCTGATGACACAGCCCCAGCAGCATGAGCCACGCTGCCTCTGCTACTCGGTGCTCGTGAGTCATAAAAATATGGAGAGGGCTATAAATTCTGTTTATGCCTCTCTCTCTTAAGATATGTAAAGCAACTATGTAAAAGAGCTATGAAAGCTGTCCTCTCAGCCTTCAAAGCCTTGTTTAAGCAGCGCTGTATGATTCCCCTTAATACAATTGTCTGGAAGTCTAAACTTTGGTAATTATTTCAAATGAAAAAGAACAGCAGGAGGCTCTGTTGGAGGGAATATAAACAATTATCACTTGCACGAAGGCTATGCCAGCTATGAAATAGACTTGAATGGGTTTGCTCTTGCGAGGACTGAGCACTGAATTGCTGATCTGACACAGCAGCTGCACTGTGTGCACCAAACCCTGCACTGGAGTCATGCAAGAACCCGCGAGGTGCAGCAAGAGGGGAAATGTCAACCACCATGGAGATCTGCTACACTGGGGTATTCTGCTGGGTGACTTCATAGCAATGCTGGAGGGAGCGTGCATGCTTAGCTCGGGATGATGGGGCTACAGGAGGCTGCACCTGCCCTGCCAGTGTGCAAGAGAAATGCAATCCAATGAGAGCAAAAGATGGGAACAAATGGATAAGGCACATCCCTGCTCGGCAGTTTCTGATAGGTTCTCAAGTCTCCAGCATTATTCTGTGAATTTGTTAAAAACTCATCTTGTTCCTTCCAATTATTTTTTGTTTCAGTGGCAATAAAACTTTCTTTCAGCAGGTGTTGGGTTACGCCCTTACAGTGAAGGCATGAAAAAAAAAAAAAGCAAAAGTATGAAAAGAATCAGTGTAACATCTGATACATCTCATAAATCTGGAGAGCCATAAAGATAACTAACAACTGTCTGAGGACATGGGGCTATCATAGACAGTGGAGATTTTCACACTGAGATTCAAGCAATCAGTGTCCAAAACAACGTACCAATAATTGAACTTCTGATGTTTGTTTACAGGAGCAATCCATAACATGATGCCTCAGGAACAAGGCAGGCAGGAAAGCTGCTTCTCTGCAAACTCAATGGGATGCCACGCATGCTAAGCAGCAAAAAATGGTAATATTCTGCCACTTTACATGCAAAATCTTTTGATCTGCAACAATCATGCAGTTAAAAAAAAAAAAAAAAAAAGAAATGTGCTCTAAGTATGTATTTACAGATGGCCTTCATCTTCAGCTTTGAATTTCTTTGCTAGAGTTAATATTCAAAGGGTAACATAGCATCAAGAAGGAAGAGTGGGGCTACAACATACGGAGCTCTGCCTTTTCATCTTTCTGCTCTCCAGTTTTCTGAAAACACTTCTTTAAGATTCCAGTTTGCAAACCTGGCCTATAGCAGCCCAGCAAAGGAAGGAGACTGAGTCACACTGGCCCGGAGTCACACCCGCTAATTATTTTTGAGAAGTTACAGAGCAAAATCTGCTCATTTTCCCCTATGCATGACCCAAACTTAAGGATAAACGATGCCTTATGCATCATTTGAAAGCAGCATAGGCTGACAAGCTACAAACTCAAAGCAACCTAAAGGACTTCCTGGCTTTCAAGCTTCACATGTCTTTTCAGAAATCACACACAGCTCCATGCTGCACGGCTCTGGGTCCCTCAATACTTGCCCAGGTTCAGATACATTCAACCTGATCTTTATGAATTGCAATCGTAGCCTGATTGGAGCACACCCAATGTGTATGGAGCTGTCTAATATTGCACTGAGATGGACACATCAAAAATACAAAAGTACGCACAAGAGCATCAAAAGATGCAAAGCATCACTCAGTAAGGAGAGTTGCACCTAACTTGCTCATAAGCTTTTGGAAACATCAGAAAACTAAATCCTGCAAGGCTCTTGATCAGCCCTGTGATCATATTCATATCCTTTCAGGTGCTGGTGATGACATTGCAGACACTGCATGGCCACCATCAGAAGAAAGCTACACTTGAGTGACAGAGGCCACCAGACCGAGGAGAAAATGCTTGTGCTCATTTGGCATGACCTCAAGATTCTACGTTTACCTGTACACATGATCATATCATATGCGCACAAAAAGCCTTTGATTTCCCATAAAATTAATGCATTTTAAGATCTGGACTAAGCCCCAGTTGGAGGAGAAAGCCAAGTTCCTCAATGAGATGTTGGTCCATGAGAATGAATGCCAGCTTGGGGCAATGCCACGCTGGGATGCACCCAAGCAGCGCAACTGTCTCACATCTGCCCTGGGAGGTCTGGTGCCTGGTAGACAGGGTTTCCCCACTATTAGGACATTTTGAGTGTAGAAGTGGAGCCAAGAAACCCTCAATGCCCACCTGGTGCTGGTGTCTCCAAAAGAAGGCACATGCTTCAGGCTCCGGACTAAGGCAGCAGCATTACCTGGCCCACAGCTCCTGATGCAGAGATCTGGCACACATTAACCAGTGTGTGTCCCTAGCAGGGTGTAAGGATAAAAGCTGAAGCCAAACAGATGGTCCTCTAAAAATCTCCCCTAAAGTGTTCTGTGTACTAAAACATCCCTTACCCAACTCTCATCAAAGTTGGCTCAGTTTTTAAGTCTTGAGCCAAGCCTGAAGAAAAATATTCAGCTGGGAACAAGTGGGGAAAAGTCTTTTTCCTGCACTTGAAGAATATAAAAATGAAAAAAAAATGTTCCAAACATAGGAACAAGTAAGAAAAATAGAACCCAATTCTTTTGGGTTTAGAGCAAGCATCGTGAAAAGAGTTGACACCAAATGTAGAATTATGAACAAATGGCAGAGAAAGAGAGAGATGGAAAGGGAACTGTAACTGGGCATAAAGTGTAATGACCTATCAACACCTTCTATAATGCACACAAACTCTCAGCAAGGGCAGAAATCACGTCTGCATGGAATATGGGCAACTATTGTTTTAAAGGACACAGCAACCTTGCACAACACTTCAGGGTCCTGGCTTTGCCATCACACACCCACCAATAGAGTTACTCATCCGTAGTCCTGACTAGCAACAACTGGATACCCAAAATAGCAGCCACTAATTTTAGCAGCGTGTGAAGGATTAGCGGCAGAATATTATCTCCCATTAATAAAGGAATGTGACTGGGCATCATCCAAATAGTCCAACTGAAAATTATCTAGATTTTCTGAATTCAACAAAAGGTACCAGGAGAAGAGTTAACAACCATCAACTAGATGAATAAAAAACAGGCATGCATTTCCATAGTAAAGTATATATGTTAGGCATATATATATGTTAAGCATACATTCCTTATTTTTTTAAATACACACCACTATATGAAGTGTTTGCATGAGCATATACATCTTTTCAAACTCAAAAGAAAAAGTAGGATTTCTGAACTAATACTGCCATGGTAAAGTCCTGCTCTTGGTCTCTTGCAGCTTCAGTTTGGGGAGAAGAAAAGAAGAAAGAGAAGAAATCTGCCCAGCTAATGATAGGATCTCCCCAGAAACAAAATGCTAAATTTATACTTGGGAAAACTCAAATTCTTTAAATATAATTTAATTGCATGTCTGACTTTAAAATTGGATTTTTCCTATGATTAATTTGAACCATCATGCTTAGAAGGTATCTATATCATTATCTGCCCTTGAAAAAAAATGCACACTAAGTATATTAAAATAAAACTAGGTTACAGCTGAATAACATTTTTTCCCTTTTCTTCCAGTAAATGTAATTTTGGTCCTGCTGGTGAGCAGGGCTGTGTTTGTGTGACTACGGCAGGACCGCTGTCAGCGGAAATGTGACCGAGCTGTTCTGCTTCTGTACTGCCTCGATGGCCCTGAAGAAGAAAGTCATTAGCTTAATAATAATTCAAGACAGATTCTGACTGAGATATTCCAACAGATACTGCAGTGACTCCTGGGGTAAATAGAAGGATGGTTTTATCCTGAAGATGGGGAAAGGCTACGCAGCGTTAAACGACTCGCGTGGTTTCCGAGGCACTAATTGTTAAGCACGCGTATTTACGATCAGAGTGCGTAGAACGGGGCTTTCACTGCAAGGCAATTATCTATACACAAATAACTTTAATCCTTTGGCATTTTTATAACCGCTACATTATTTATTTTACTATATATTCTATGGAAATACCATTCCCCTGGTTACAAGTACGCAGCGCTTTGTACTTTTTTTTACTGCATTAAAATTAAAATAAAATAGAGGAACACTTTGAAATGAGCTGAAGAACAATAGGTCCTATTTAACCATCAAATACAACAGTATTTAGTCTTTGTGCTTTTGATCAATATTTATGTGACAAGCTATTCATTACTCTTCTCTACTGGTTTAATGCTGTTCTTCCCACAGCCTGATCTGCACTTTTATGCATTTAATTTATAACAGTTTCCATGGAAAAGAAGTATTCAAAGAAAAAAAGTGCTGATACAGCACGTGGATCTTTCTACGAAACCACAAATCTTTTCTAATGTTCATCTTAAACTGAAAGCGATTCTGGGAAACAAATTAATGATATAAATCATATTATCATTACTCACGTAAAGATACCCTGTTGTAACTCTTTCAGAAAGCTACAGTGAGTAGCTGAAAGAACTCTGCATGGAGAATGCCTGTTTCTAATTAAACGATCTAAAAATAGAGTTGCACATACATCTAGGACCGAGCCATCTGTGTTATCTCTCTAAGATAAGCTATTATACATCCACAATGATATCCCTTTCATCACTGCAGATATTCAGTCTGAGAACCGGCCTTTCTCTCCCATTTAGGAGGGGGGAAAAGAGTATGAAAGCAACATTTTCACCCAGACAACACTTTTTCAATGTCAGGTCCATTGCTCTGAAATCTCTTTTCATATCTATTTCGGTCAGTCAGCTGCAAAACGCAAAGCAGGAGCCAAGGAGGATTCTCCACCAAGCACCTTCCCAATGCAGCAGGAAAGTCACTTCTCATGGGCTGTTTGGGCTGTGTTCATGCTCACTGTGTGTGTGGCTGTGTTTGTTTCAGCACTTTAACTGTTTAAAAGCTTAACTTTCCTTTACTAAGGCTGATGATTGAAACAACAATGTGAAAAAGAAAGTGGAACAACATTGGATTCAAAAAGCTGGGTTAGAAAGGTCAGGTAAGAGACTCCCATGACATCTTTGGTGATAACAAAGGCAACAGCAGCTTGTCTTACAAACACAAGCAGGAGGCTGCAGAGACAGATAACAGGCCTTTTCTCCTAAAAACAGCTGCCTGATTCATCAGCCAATGGCTGAGGAAAAGAAGGAGAAAGCTTATCAGGATCTGCCAGGATGAGAGAACCATCTCTGTTTGGTCAGAGCCAGTGGTAGATTATCCTCCCTTTGTTTTGGAGCTGCTTCGCTGTTGTATGAGACAATCTCAAGCCATGTATGTTAACTTCATTAAAATTACCATTTTCTTTCAATTTCTGCCATCGGAAATAAGAATGTTACTTTACAGTAACATCCATTTTCCAGGTTTGGAAAGTAAAAATCATAGACTGCAGATCCTCAGAATAGCTATGATGAAGAGAGTGCATTCAATTTCCCCTTTGGGTTGTTATACACCTGAGAACAAAATAAGAGAAAAAGACTAACCTTGAAATAAATGCTGTTTGCTGGTCTCCACTGTTCTCCATTCAAAAGGAAGGGAACTGTTATCTCATAATCTTTAGACTGGTCCTTTGGCAGCTGACCTCTCGAGGACTCCAGCTTGCTGTCCACATTCTGACCTAGGACAGGAGAAGTATTCCGTGTTAGGAGGGAGCAGCATGTGACAACCTGAACCTTGTGACTTAAGGAACCTGGCAATACACTTCAATAGGAAATAATTCAGGAAAAGCATCAGACATTAAAACATTGTGGGTTCACGCAGTTATTGTCCAAACCTACACAACATTGTCAGAGAGCTGGGTTCCAGGGAGAGGAGCATGGAGATGGTCTCCATTTTCAATCAGATGTTGCATTTCTGTATCAGCAACTCTAAGACCACACAGAAAAGCCATTGAGTAGCTAATGAGGGAACAGCAAACAAACCCATCTAGCATCTGACATACAGTTTTGAAACTATATATGTAATTTTTGTTCCTTATACCTTCAGATAAACAAAAGTTGCTATTATTTATGAAGACGTTCTCATATATTACTCTCTTCTCTTTTTAGTAGTTAATTTTGTATTGCTCTCAAGGGTCCCAGAAATTACAACATTCAGCACTGCACAAACACAGAAAAAGGTGAGGAGTGGAGACATTTGAGCACTAAGACAAGGAGTTGGGACTCGACGCTTGAGTCAAAAATGTGGGAGGTATTGGCTCAGCTATTTAAAGAGTTACATAAATAATCATATTAGGGCTTCACTTTTTCTTTTCATTGAAGGTGACAGCAGGGGGGAACGCAATAGGTGACTGCCATTTCAGTGTCATTATTAAGAGGGTAAACAAGCTGCAGGGACTCAAGAGATGAGACTTTATCAGGATGATTTTTCAGTAATTAAGGTAAGAAATTAGCCTTGTTCATTCCAATCTCCCAATCCCTCTTTTCCCTATCTCTCTTCCCAAACGCTGGATGCATTCCCAGATACATTGGATCTGACTGAAAGCAGCAATGGCAGGAGGGAGGACAATGTCTGTGGGGTGCAGCTGGAGATCTACTTCCCCTAGGATGAGCAAACCCAACTGTGGCACAACACAAGCTCTGAAGAACAGATAACAATCCCAGATTTCCCCTTATGTCCTTCCCGTTTCAGTAGTGGAGTTGCCTGGTCTACACACTTTGTGAGTCTGAGCCACAGCACAGACGTAAAAACCCAGTTTCAGGTTCCTGAAAGCTCCAGGTTTATTGTACATGGCAGATTTACCAGGTTTAATCCTAGGCATTTTACGACCCCTCAAACACTTAATGTGCCATCTTACTCTGCTAAACATGGCAATGCGTGGTTGGGCTCCATTTGCACAAGTCTGAACTGTGTACAGCAAAAGACTAAATATTATCTTGTCTTACTGGCCTCTGCATTTCTATATGGACATGCAAAGAGGTCACGAAATATCAAGAATCCCATAACATCAAGGATGCACACTCACATTAGGAAAAAATATATATATATACTGGAAGAGAACATAAATTCTCACTGAAATAATGCTCTACTCCTACATAGTCAAATGACTTCAGTTCATACTACGATGTTAAAAAGCTCCTTGCATGCAACATTTATCAACTCTTTCTCCCCTCACTAAACATACTAATGGTATTGTGCCTGTCAGAGCAGAGTCCTAAAAAAAAAAAATAAACCGTAGTTCAAGACCTGGAAGTGATATTGAGAGTGAATCTTGAGAAGACGTGGATGGTTTGCAGGTGCCATGAGAAAGTCAGAACACAGACACCCTACCGTCACGCTGAGCCCATTCAGACCCCATGAGGATGAGGGCTGAGCTTTCACAGGTGGTCTAGAAACGTGCCCAGTATCTTCCAGCATAGAATCACAGAATCATCAAGGTTGGAAAAGACCTCTAAGATCTTTCCAACCTTGTGTTTCTATGATTCTATGATCCAGTCCAACCATCAACCCCAGCAGGCTTTAAAAAATGTGTAACTTTCCCAATAACAGCTGCAGATAAAAAGATCCAGTGTACTGGGAGAGAAAAGCTGCTTGTACAGTGGGTGTTGCTGCAGAGAAAGGGTGCTGGCCCTGCCCCAGCAGAGCCCAGTGTCAGAGCCATGGCAGGACGCAGTGCTCCATACCCTGCAGACTGGATTCACCCTGCAGAGGGGTAAGGGACATCCCCTCGTCTGCCCATGAGGGTCTAATTAGTAACTATTTGGACTGGACAGAACCTCACAGTTCTTTATTCTGGTGATCAGCTGTGAAGCTCCCTCACTGGACAGAAATTTATGAAGCATATCTCAGAGAAATGGGAAAAGTTTGGCTCTAGCCCTGACTTCTTTTTCTTTTCTTGGCTCGCTACAGCAGTCTCAACTCTATGAATTGAATGATTCAGGCTCTTCCATGATTTTACAGGATTTTCGCTCTGCAAACTCGCTGAAGCCTAGGCTTTAAGAGCCCCTGTGAGCACAATTCTCCTCCTGCAGACACACTGTCTGCATCACTTCCATGCAGCCTTACACCGTGGGCTGCAGCTAGATACTGGGAGGCTTCAAAGGCTCTCTGGTATTCCTGCATGTGCAAGTTGCCTTTGCTATTAATTCTGCAAAGCATTAACATCACAACACTATGCAAAACAAAAGAAAAAGGGGAAGGGGAAACAGCATTTGTGCACAGATATATTACTCCATCCTTACATGGCATGGTCCAAAAGTGCAACCTTGATGAAAATATCACATGGAAAGGGAATCACATCTACACAAAGTGCAGTTTAGTATTGCCCCTCCTACTTCTATTACTCACTTACACAGCAGTGTGATGCTTGTGGTGCACAAAGAAGGAAGGTTGCAGCAAGCAAGTTTAATCTCACACACATGCTTATTTATCTGCACACAGCAACATGCACATTGTGTAGACGTGTTGATAGTCTGGAGACAGACGTCAAGACAGGTTTATAGGCAGCAGTAATATCTTTATTGGGAAAGATAATTTATTTGGGGGAAACAGAGCAGACAAGCTTTAGGGCTTGCAAACCCTTCTGCAGCCACAGCGTTTATAAAATATGAGATCAATTTCTGTCTAGATTCTTTCCATCAGCCAAATGTTTCACTGCTTATCTGGATGTTTTTATTTAAATTATTGTGTGTGATAAAAATCACAGCTTCCTGCAAAGGCAGAGAAAGCACCACAGCCAGGTGACACAGCCTCCTTCCAAAAACCACGTAAGCATGTGCCCAGCACTACGCATTTGCTCAGCTCCCAGCTGTCCTCGGTGTGACATGTGCATGTTACAATTTATTTGTAAACAAAATAATGTTGTTTTTTTTCTGATTTAAGATCATTACTCTAAGGTGCTGTGTGTATTTCTGAAAGACTACAAACTCAAGCAACCTGTGTAACTGATAGATAAACTTTAGATCAATCTTTCAGAATAAAAGCAAAGGGAAGATAAAAAGGTAAATCTTTTGAGAGGGATTCTGTATCCTGGTTGCAAAGCTTCGAGGAATGCCTCTCAGAAAACCAGGGACCACTGCAGATGATGAATGATCCCATTTGAGATGGGAGAAACGACAGCATCTGATGGGCCACCAGCCCAGCTGAACAATGGGACCCAGACATATTGGACTTTGAGAAAGACTCAAAGTCAGGCAAAGGAAAAGAAAAACATTGCAGAGTCATGATAAAAAAATAAGATAGGTGCTGAGGTTGGATTTCAAGTGTGCAGGAAGCCTTGAAAAAAATGGGACAAGCTGATGTGCAGCCTCAGAGCAGCCCTGAATTTGAGCAGTGGTTTGGGCTTCCAACCAGGTAGGAAGGTGAGAGGGCTTCCACCACCTTGGTCCCCTCCCATGAGCTCAGTGCCACAGTTCTTACAGACTCGGACATGTTGGAATCTCCTCTGCCACTCTTTGTCTTTCTATGCACTTTCATTCGGATTCTCTGAAGCTGCAGCCATTGGAGTTGTTTGCTTTACATTAATTATGAGGCCTCTTCTCTACAGGGACTCTCAGTATTACAGCAGTATAAATAGTGTAATAATTGAAATCAGGGAATTTAAATTTCAGTAACGTGCCATGAGAGGGGAGGAAAATCAGGCCATCTGTATCAGCAGACACTTTTATTGGACCCGGGTTTCCTCTCTTTTGTCACACGTACCTTCTTACTCACATACTTATTTTCCAGTTCCTCCTGATGCAAGCTCATCTCTCACTTTTTCACATGGGAAACTTCACAGTTCTGCCTGTTTCCCATTTTTATCCCTCACTGAAGGTAATGCTTTTGATCCACGAGCGGCCCGCAAGCCGGTGTAGTGCCCTTTATTCTTTTTTCAGTAATATCAAGGACATTTTGTACAAATAGCAAAATGAGTAGATGTTATCTGTCAGTGACTTCTGTGCTGCTTACATATTTTTCATCTGCAATGTACCTCTACAACTCTCCTTTGCATGTTATCATGCAAGGACTTGTTGGCCAAGCAGTTAAAATAGCTGTCATCTTTTTCTTTGTATTTCAGTTCCCTCAAGCTGTGTGCAAAACAAACTCCGTGCAGGCGATGTGACATCTCTGTTTAATGGCCACTGCCTCCTGAAGAAGCCCAGACACACTTCAGATTCCCATTTACTTAAAATTAATAAGCTTTTAGACAGGCCGTACAATTTATTTGTGCTGACGGTAAACAAAGAGACGAGCACTCCCCAGTCTGGTTGGGTCTGGATGAGATGGGCTGATGGGAAGGACAGAGCTGCCCAGCAGAGCACGGAGCCCTGTTCACGCTGCTCGTGCATGGCACAGTGCAATGACAGTCCATAGACACCCTCCATCTCTGAACCTACAGATTTACCATAAAGCCAACCCACAGCACCGTGCTTCCTTCCTGTGCACGTGTAGGGAGTGCCACCCTTCTCACACAATACCCTCAGGGTTTCAGGGGCACCCAAGGGACCCTGCAACACCATCACAGCCAACACCCACCCTAGTGCCATGGGGTGCCCAACCATAGCCCCTCTGCATTAAGACCCATACACTGCACCCCAGCAGCCTTTGTGTCACCCACCAAGTTACGAAAATAACAGTCAGAAGGAAAAAAAAATGAAGCCAAATTAAATTTAATTATCTTCATGCTGCCTTTCATATTGCAAATGTGATCAGAATTGGAAGTCACGGCTTATCTACTTTTCCTCTGCAACAGAACATCAAAAAACAGAATAATCTCAGGATGGAAAGGAGTAGTAGAGTATATTTTCCATCAAACTGAGAGCAGATAATGGCATTGCTCAGTAACATGGGCAATGTCAGGGGCGATGGAAAGAGGATCCTTTGGCCTTTCCCTCCTCGTATTTTCTGGCTTCCCCAGCTTAGAGCATAGCAGAGGGACCCATGACTTGGGTGGGGATTTCTGGCTGTGGAGGAAGGGGTGGTACACACAGCTGCCTCGGGTACCCACCCAACTGCTGGTAATCAGTTTCATCACATCTTACACAGGACAGCTCCTCAATCACCTCCAGACTGAAAACAGAACTGGTTTATCCATAATGACCAAGCTCACACACTGAAAGGGGAGGACAAAACATTTTCCCTTCCAAATGGGTATTAACTAAGGAAAATTAAGAAGGAGGTAAAACTGGACAAGGTGAAGGGACTATCAATAAACCACAACTTGACAACCATCCAGGTAAAGGACAGTTTCTACCAAGGCTCATGAAGACGATGCACTAGAACCAGCCTAAGTATTTCCATCAGTAACCTTTACTCAGTGTCCACAAGTGTCCTACTCACATCTGCTGCTCCAAGTTAGGAGATGACATCTGCAAGGAGAAAGGCAGGAATGAAATAAAAGAACCCAATAAGTGGAAGGCTGGAGCAAAGGGTTGAAAAGTGACACAAGAAGGACCTGTACACACTGTTCTGTACAGCACCCATATAGCAGCGATGTCACATGAAGCAAAGACTGCCCTGGAATGATGCATCAGAAGAGGTGTTTCCAGTGAATATCAGACATTGAAGTTATTTCTGAGAGTTACTGGTAGCACATCTAGAATACTGTGGGCATTTCCTATCATCTGTGTTCACAAAAGAGAAATTCAACGTGGAATCCGTGGATTTGAAAGGCTGCCAGGGCGATCAGGGAAGTGGAAAGACTGAATTACGAGAGGGAAACTAAAATAATTACTTGCACAATCTAGAAAAGCAAAGACAATAGGGCCCATGATTGTCCTTTAGCTCCATACACATCTTGGTGTTTACCTTGTCAGTGCTGATATATTTATAGATGGCAAAAGTATAAAGAGGTCATACATTAAACTAGATTGCAATATAGAGCTTCTGTGCCGATCACATCCAGCTCTTGTGGATGTGAAAAATCAAAAATAATCAACTTGCTTTAAATGGAAATCATTAATAACAAGACTCAGAGTACAGCATGCAAAGAAGTCTCAACTCTCTGTTTGGGAATGCGTGTGTGCACTTCACTTCTCTCTTAGACTCCATCTTCCAGCAAAAAGCAAAAACGTTACCCAAGCCAAACATTATCCAGGCACACGTTGCAATTTTTGCTGACACCATCTTTAAGAATGGTGACTGCTCTGTTTGAGATAGGAATAATAATAAGTCGTTGCTCATTAATATAACAATAAGTCAAATTATACTAACACATAATAATAAATAGAAAACTGCTGCAAAATGAAACACTATAAGAATTCCAGTGTGCAACGAAGGCAAGCCTGGTAACTTGCAGAGGGTACAACAAGGAGCAGTTTGCCTTAAAAGTCAACTGTCTGTCCTCAAACTTTACACTAATCACCAGCTGAAAACGCATCCATAAAAAAGGAAATAAAGAGAACAAAAATCAACCCCTCACCAGACTAATTTCTTCCCATTATGCTGCTAACAGCACAGACACAGCTTTAAAAAAGACAGTACAGAGTGTGCCAGGCTCTGCCCGCATCCGAGCGAGAGCCCAAAAGGATGGGCCAGGTTTGACTGTGCATGAAATAAAAATCTTATCTCTTGCAGTAAAGTTTTTATTACTTCAGAGTCACAAATTACTTCTCAAACTAACCTTTGCACATCCAAGCAGTACATTGATTCTGTCCACAAAATCTAGTAAAATTAGTCCTTTCATAGCCTGCCCTGGAAAACAGTTATTAAAAAGAGCCACACAGCGATACACAAAGTTTTTCTTGTTTTCTCACTCCTCCCTCATTCCCAGACCCAAGACCTCAGGCATTAAAACACAAGCAGCTTTCAAAAAACATTCCATGTATCTCCTTGGGCACACATCTTCTCTTTTCCCTCACTTTGCAGAATTACTGTTCATGTACCAAATTTTTAGAACATCCAAAGTCAGCAAAGGTCTTTGATGAACCCGAGGACAGGCAACAGCGAGACGACTCCATGCATTCCTGAACTTAATTTTCTGTTCTTTCTGCATCTAATGAAAGCAGATCCTCTCTCCACCTTGACGGGTCAACCTCCAGCTAATCTGGGTGTGTTTCGCAGCTTCTCCACTTGATCTTTCACACCAAGCAGCCTCCCGAGGGCTGACTGCTTGGATGAGAAACGGGAGCTTCAGACACACTGATCCCCTCTAACTAAGCAGCATCACAACCATGCTTTTTCATATTTCAGTTTTATAATTCTAAGAACTATCTCCTGTCATCACTTGTTCTCGCAGGAGTTATTCCCTTCCTAAATCTCGTTCTGCTGATGAAACAATCTGCAACAGGAAACAGCCCCACCCCTCCCCCACAACATCCCATAAACTCTGGGGAAAGTCATTTTTGTGGTGTTTTAACGGGGACACGGGAGTGAAAGTTTCCAGTGGAAGGTAACTGGCTGCTCTGCAGTGAGGGCTGCTTGGTCAGTGTCACTGCACGACCAGCTGAACAAACTGATGACACATTTTAAGGCAAAAAACAGAGAGAGATGGGGGAAAAAGGGAAAAATAAAATGTTCATTGTGGAACATACCCCCTAAGCAGTTGGATCATCTTAATCTTCAAGCTTCTGTAATACAACTGTTGGAAGGCTCTAAGTCTGTGCACAATAAAGTGCTTTATTCGGGGAACCATATGACTCCATCAGTCATTCAAGCACATGTTTGGCACGGATTGAAAGTGAAAAGCATAGCTAAGTCAAATATTTCAAAACTGAACTTGTCTTTCTAACACACATGGTTTATATATTGGTGTAATATCTATATAACTTTTCAGTTCTCATATCCAGCAATGTCATGGCTAAACTACAAAATGATGTCTGCTGCGCTCGGCAGCACCGCGCTGCTTTGGAGTTAACACATGTCAAAAAGCCATTTGCAAGACAATTAAAAGGGAACTATCACTCCTGACAGGTCCTCAAGAAAACCTTACAAATAGCTTTTGTTCATTCCAATTCTTGTATGTCTCTTCCTCAAATCGGATGCCCCACCATCTGAGAGCTGTGCTGTAACAGAGCCAGGACAGCCAGCTCCTCCCTGGGCGAGCGCCCGACATCGGTCTGCTCCTCTGTTTGCAGATGAAATATTGCCCATCACCCAGAGTTACTCCTGCTGATGCAAATGCGATTAAAGCAATCTTGGGAGAGCATGGTGTGATTAAAGCATAATGTGAGAAGGATTTGGGTTCTCATTGCACGAAATGCGTATTGAAATGCACTCAAGGAAAGAAGCCAGTGTATCTCAATATCCTCCCTGTTCTCCAGAACAAAACGTGACAAATGGGGTTTTGAGAACAACATTTGCCATTGACTGCAGGAGAGGGCAGGGAGGCTGCAGGACATTTTGGATGGTGAAAACTAAGCTTTATTGCTGGGTGTAGAATATGCATATGCTTTATTTGAGAAACAGCTGTCCAGCCTCGTTTGCGATGTTGTTTTCTTTGACAGAAGAATTACAACTCAGGACCAGTCCAAAGACAGAGCTGTTTCCTTTCTAAGGAGAATATTTTGAAATTTGGGAAATACAAACCAGAGAAGCACTGAACTGGAGGGCATTTTGGCACACCAGGTGATGGGTGGGAACCCAGAGGTTCCCTGTGGAAGAACTCGGCACTGAGCCTTTGCAGAAAAGGGCAAATTATAAATGCCAGATTCAAACCCAAAGCAGCTTTGAAAAGGAAGAGACATAATCTATGATGATTCTATGATGATAATAGCTTTGGAGAACTTTTGTCCTCTTACTGGAAATCCTATCTTAGGCTCATTTTGTTTCCAAGTCACGATGCACACCATAAAAAATGACCTGGTCATTCTTTCTTGTGAAAACAAGCAGAAAAGGATTAACAAGAGGTAAAAAATTATTGTGCGTTGTACACTGCCTTTCCCACAGGTATCTCCAGGATGCTACATTGAAGGATGTCCTATCTTAACTCAGCATCACCCCAGCACCGCTCCAGCACAGGCACCACTGGGGCACATCTGCTTCTTCCTGCACTGCTGCTCACTGTCAAAGGATCCCAGTCCCAGAGATTCTCCTTCCAATTATAAACTCAGCCTCACACCTCTCAGCATCAGAGAGGCAGCACTTAAGATATCACTTGTTTGGGCAGAGAAATAATAACCTGTGTTTTACAAGAACAGATGCAACCAAGCCACAGAGCTCCAATATCAAAGAAAACATATTCACTTTTCAGTGATGAGTCCACATAATTGCAAGAAAATCCAGATCCAGCATTCCTCTCCAGCTGCTCCCTTCCAAAGAAAGGCTACTTGCCACTGAATGAAGTTCAGAATTACTCCCCAAAATACAATTTCCTCTCAGTCTTTTAAAAGGTACCGGACAATCCCTTTTTTCTCCAATGATTTAATAGCCTCCCCCACTGAACACAAGGAATCTTTAGTGCAACCGTATTGAGGGGTGTTCTATCCTGGATACAATATACAATCACCAGTGAATAAAATTATTGAGTGGGAGTTTGAATTTCGCTTGTCACATGCACACAAATCATTCATTCAGATGTTCTCTGGGAAATCGCACTGCAAACAGAGCAAACCCAGCTGAAGCAGATTTCAGTATTAATTTAGGTAAATGTTCATGGGAAACCATTTGTGGTTCTTTTCCAAGCTTAGAAAATGAGCTACTGAGCTGGGGACTTTGTATAAACCACGCATTTTCCTTTGCAAGAGAAATACCTGCTACTCTCATTACACAATAGGGGACAGATAAAAATTAAGTGCACCCGTACTAACATAAGCTATCACTGAATTCTGCCATTCATCTTCCAGAAAATAGGAAGAGCCATGAAAATTGAGTGTTACTTAGTGCTCACGGGGACACCCAACCCGCCCAGGTTTATGTGCAGCATTACGACAAACATCACCATGAGCACTGGCCTGGTCCATCACTCTCCACTTTCACTGCTTCTTCAGGAATAATGAACGTTTATTTTTATTGTTTCCTCACGGCAAGAGGAACACCCAGGATACCTTCCCACGTTGCCGATGCAGCTCTGTTCACCTAACCTACACACCCTCGTGACCTTTCAGGCAGGTTTCAGACAAATAGCCCAGGTTAAGCTGACGCTGGGTTGCACAAAGGAGCCAGATCCATGGAGGTGACACAATTTATCCCAGTGAAAGATCAGACTCACAAACTCACAGCCAAAGAACATACACAATATAAAATAAAAAGGCAACTTCCCTCTTTCCAGAGCGTGAAGATTTCTCCTGCAATGACCCCACACTTTCCCCTCAAACGCACCCCAACTCTCTTTTCTGCAGGATGCGTTTTCCTTACTGAAGAGGCAATAGATGAGCACATAAATACTATTTCACTTGAAATGTTTATCTCATGCTTTAAAGTCTGTGTCAAAATGCAAGAGCGGTTTTTAACTTGCATACAGCTTTATGACCTCCAGTTCTCAGCTGAAGGGACCCCAAGTGAGATGCTGCATCCTTCCCTCGGTGCTGCAGAGGACAAATTTTATTCCCACCTACAGCAGTCACAGCCATGCTCTCGATAGCAGAGAAGCAATGCAACACAGAGCTAAATAATCTGGACTGAATCGCTCTCCTCACATCCTCTAACCACAGAAGGAGCAGGGGATCTTCAGCACACGACAGAGCGTGTCGGTGCCTACAGACAGGACTGCTGGATAAAGATGCTGGTGGTGCCCAGCTCCACGTGTGGTCATGCCCATATGTTCACCTCATTTAATGTAGCATTATGACAAAGTCCAGAACTTTTTTTTTTTTTTACATGACTATATCAAAACAAAATCCCTCAATACTCCGATTTGGTGATGTTTAAATTCTGATATATTCAGAATATATCACTTCTGATATAGTCACACATGAAGTTTATTTCTCTGTCTTAATCATCTATTTTCAGAATTAGAAAACATTAAGTAGAGGCAAGTAAACAGCAAACTTTCACCACTGCCAGAATTATGCTTTTCAGTTTATTCATCTGACAAATACCATTACACTAGATTTGTAAGCACTGACATCTTTTCTTTTTAAAAAAAATCGCAGAATAAACTTACTAAAGATCTTTTTGTGCCAAAATCTGCATCCAGCTTTTTACGCCTTGCTATGTATTATCCAGCATGCATAACAGCCCATGAAACATTCCACTTCTTGCCTTATTAGATCATATATTTTGGTTGAGAAAGGATGTGTTCATCCAAACTGATGGCTCTGTCACGTTGACCTTGTGGGTGGACAACCCCCAACCTAATATTTCTCATCCTGCTTGCAACAGCAACACCATTTATATGCAGTGTAAAAAAGTTAATTAAGCAACATGAAGGGGTTTAACGGAGGGATAAGCATTTCTGATTAGGAGATGCAGCTGGCCAAGCCACTTTCTGAAACACCAATGCCAGCAGTACACTCGGTAGCAATGTATTCTCGAATTCTTAAGTGACACTGAATAGCTAATGCTGAGAGAGTTCATTCATTTCAGTAAATAACATTTGGCCTTTTCTACTGCTGGTGAAAGGGACAAAAGGTTGGCCAGCAGTGGAAAATGGGTAAATATCAGGGCAAGAACAGGAATTCAAGGGGCCCAGATGGTCCCAAGTTACCGGATGCTCTGTGGTGGTGAGGCTGCTTAAGTCATGCCACTACTGAATTGACAATGCATGCTCTTCACTGTTTATATGACAGTGGAACAAGAAAATTTTATGTCCTTTCCTCTAAGAAAATGCTTTGTGGATGATTTGGCTGCATATTCCTAACACAAGCCTTCCGTGCACCTCCAGTGGTTATTGCAGTGCTTCTGTGCCTACAGCCAGGTGTGAATCCACAGGCATTAGGGTAACTCTACAATTTAGAATCACAGAATGGCCCGAGTTGGAAGGGACCCCAAGGATCATCAGGTTCCAAGCCCCCGCCACAGGCAGGGCCACCAACCTCCAGATCAGGTACTGGATCAGGTTACCCAGGACCCCATCCAACCTGGGCTTGGACACCTCCAAGGTCAGGGCACCCACAACCTCACAGGGCAGCTGAGCCAGCACCTCACCACTCTCTCAGTAAAGAATTTCCCCCTGATGTCTAATCTAAACCTTCCCTCCTTCAGCTTAAAATCATTCCCCCTTGTCCTATCACTCTCTACCCTTGTGAAAAGTTGATTCCCCTCCTGTTTATAATCTCCCTTTAAATACTGGAAGGCTGCAATGAGATCCCCCTGCAGCCTTCTCTTCTCCAGGCTGAACGAGCCCAGCTCCCTCAGCCTGTCCTCACAGGGGAGATGCTCCAGCCCTCTGAGCATCTTTGTGGCCTCTCCTGAACCCTCTCCAACAGCTCCATGTCCTTCCTGTATTGGAGGCCACAGACCTGGACACAGTACTGCAGATGGGGCCTCACAAGGGCAGAGTAGAGAGGGACAATCCCTTCCCTGTCCCTGCTGCCACCCCTCTGCTGATGGAGCCCAGGATGCTGTCGGCCTTTCGAGCTGCAGGAGCACACTGCTGGCTCATGTTCAGTTTTTCATCCACCAAGACCCCCAGGTCTTTCTCAGCTGGGCTACTCTCCAGGATCTCTTCTCCCAGTCTGTATACATACCTGGGATTACTTTAACCCAAGTGCAAGACCCTGCACTTTGCTGTGTTGAACCTCATTACGTTCACACAAGCCCACCTTTTGTGTTTATCAAGGTCCCTCTGGATGGCATCCCTTTAATTTAATCCCACACACCAGACAAGATCTTTGTTGATAATGCTAGCATTAAGCTCAGAGACGCATGAACCTCCTAATAGTAAGCTTAGCCACCAATTCACCATAAGGGACAATCACAAGCTTAAAAGTGTGGGTAAGAAAAAACACCAAAAAAGGCATAATTGAGATAATGGCAATGATAGATGTAAGACTGGCCGGAGTTACAACCATCACCAGACTGACAGGCAGATTTAGATGATCATCAACATGACCCTGGGGATAAAAAAGACCACCTGGATTAGGAGTCTATGAGAAACAACATCTTTCCTTGGTTATTGTGTGACTCTTTTATCAAAAGCATAAGGATTTAGCACAGCTGAGAGAATCACAGAGCCCTTTGGGCAGGCAGGGACCTTCAGAGACCACCTAGCCCAGCCCCACTGCTGTGTTTTGTTCCACCAGAAGCACTGGGGATTGTCCTTGGTGCTGCACTGCCCACCCCGAGCCAGCAGCAGCCCTCCAGCAGACCTACCCACGCCATGTATTTTTCATTCAGTTTGCCACAGATTTGCCCTGCACGCGAGGCAGGGTCTAAGGGGAGCCTCTGCAGGTGTCACTTAGGCATCGAGCTCTGTAACATTTTGGAGAGGACATGCACATGAATGCTAACAACTGGAAGCCCAGCTGGGCTCTGGAAAATCTGCACTGGCAGAGTGAGATGTGTTTAGAGCACAGCGATAAATCTGCCAGGATTAGGATGTGTGAGGTCTGACCAAGGCTGGTGGAGGACCAAATGAGCCCTTGCACAAATTCAGCTTTTTTAAAACAGAATTTCATGATCAAAAGCATCAGTGGCAGCTGACAGTGGAAGCAGCAGATGAACACAGCCCTGGCCGACGGCGTGTGGCTGAAGCAGCAGCCCTGGTGCTGCAGCAGGATGGAAGGCAGCCCAAAGCGGAGCCTGGAGGTTGGGGATGCTCTCTGCATCTGGATGGCGACCTTTCCAAAAACCTCAAGGAAAGCAAGAGGTGAGAGAACGCCGGCAAGCCAAGCGGCAGCTCGCCAGCCAGCAGAGAGCTGACGATGGGAACACGATGGAGGAGCGGGCATCCTGTCCTCAGCCAGTGTTCTTTGGCACGGCCCCATGGAGCCCGCGGGCAGGGACAGCTCGTGCCAGGCTGTCTGCAGGGGAGCAGATAGGAGTAATGGTCACAAGGAGGTGGTTGTACACAGACTGTAAATATCTGCCACACATGCTGGGGTGGTCTGAAAGGAGACAGTGTTTGAAATGAGCTTGAAAATGTGGAATATGTTGGAGAGATCTGTCTCGAAGCGTGAGAAAAGGGAAGACATCTCCTTCTGTAATTTGTTTCTGTTATGGTCAATGCGGTTGCAACCAGTAGCAAAAATAAAATGGGACAGAAAACTCATTTTAATTGAAGGCAAAGAATTTTGTACTGCAATTCTAGGATTTTGGTTTTTTTTTAACCTGCCGCTCTCTCAGCTAATGCTGGATACCTCAAACAGATTTAGGAGGATTCCCAACACGCACTGATTTGGAGTTTGCCTTCGTACACCACCACTTCCACTGCCTGCCCCGCAGATACACACAGGCCTTGACTCTGCTAAAAGCTCACACAGACATCGAAACTTCAGCAATTCACTAAAAACCTATCAGATGAGATCTTATCCTTCTAGATATCCTCCACTGGGATAACAAAGCAGAGTTAGCTCTGCTGCCTTGCAGAGGCCAACACTTCAGCTAGTTTCCCATGTTGACCGTGGGGTCCCTTAGGGCAGCAACCAGGAGCCAGCAATTTTGGCAACTGGAAAACAATTGTAAAGCCGTAAGAATTGGAAAGGGAACTCAATCTGAAAGTGAGAGGTGAGGCTGCTTTAAGTTTTCTAGCTGCAACCTGACAATTTCTGTTCACCTTTAGAATGGGCACCGGGGCAGCCCCGCGTTACGCACACCTCTTGCGTTTTCCAAGAACCACATCTCACAACAACCAAGAAACCCTCACTACCAGGCAGACACCGAGGGCCTGGAGCACGTCCAGAGCAGGGAACGGAGCTGTGAGGGTCTGAGCACAGCACTGTGGGGAGCACTGAGGGAATGGGATGAGTCAGTGTGGGACAGAGGGAGACCTCATTGCTCCCTGCAGCCCCTGACAGGAGGTTGGGGTGAGGGGGGGGGTGGCCTCTGCTCCTGGGTAGCAGCCATGAGGTGAGAGGGGATGGCCTCATGTTGTGCCAGGGGAGGTGCAGGTTGGGTATTAGGACAAATTTCTTCTCAGAAAGAGCGGTGATGCATGGGCACAGCTGCCCAGGGAGTGGTGGAGTCACCGTCTCTGGAGGTGCTCAGAGCTGTGGAGATGTGGCACTGAGGGCCATGCCTCTGTGGGCATGGTGGGATGGGCTGGGGTTGGGCTGGGGGATCTCAAAGGTGACTTCCAGCCTCAATGATTCTATGAAAACTGTTTTTCAAGGTATTTCACAATCTAGACTTCTGACTTATCACCATGTGTCTGTCATGCAGAAGCCAGGATGTCCTGGCAGCACCACAGATCACAGACCCCGTGCCCAGGAAGATGCTGCAGGGCTGCAAGGTGCTCAGTGGGACACGTCCTAGAACGGCCACGGGCACCGTTTGTCCCCGGGCAGCTCTGCTGGGCCCAGCAGCACACGGCCACAACTTTCAGCACCACTGTGACCAAGAAAGCAGCACATGCTCTGGCAGGGCTGAAGCTGTGCTCTACTTCCACATGGAAAAACAAAAAGAAACAAAAGGAGCAGGTGCCCACTGAGCACACGGCTGCAGACTCAAGAGAGTGAGTGGTACTATGGACAGGAGGAGGAGAGACGGAGCAAAGCAACAACTAAATCCAGCCAGGGTCAGTGGGCATTGCTGCTGCCCAGCAGCTGCCATGAGGGGGGAACTGATGGGCACTGCCCAGAGAGCATCACTGCACCACGGCCTCACAGGCTTAGCTCAGCTCCTTGGGAATCCCATAACGCAGGCTGTAGGATTTCCAGCCCCGCTCACCATTTCTCTCTCTCATTCCCATGTTAGATCTAAGCCACCCACAGCCCGTCCTTTAATTTCATTGCAGGGTCAGCCACTGTGGGGTATGCTCATGTCTTCATTTCTGTTGAGTGCTCAGAGCTCCATACCAATCCCTCCTGCACACACAGGGGAGGAAATTCAGGTGAGTGGGACCAGGTGGCTTTTAAAGGTACCTTCCAATTCAAACAGTTCTGTGAAATACAAATGCTGAACAGGAGAAGCTCAGCTCCCTGAAGCAAAGCTTCAAGCCTCGTTAATCCATTAACACAAACCCTAGGTACTCAATTAAGTGCATCAATTAAACGCCTCAGCCTGCTCTGCCCCGGGGTTCCAGGCTGCCATGCGCTGGAGCATCCCGGTTTCCCCCAGCGAGTCCCCGGGAAAGCAGCGGTGCATCAACGTGGAGACAAACAAACATTTGCAAAGTGTAAAGTTACAGTGAAACAAACTCCCAGGACCAGTTGGCAGTAACACAGGGAGAGCCGCGCACTGCTCAGCGCCCTT
>WBMW01004557.1:1002430-1152524 GCA_013396635.1 Penelope pileata | reverse complement strand
TTTTTTTTTTTTTTTTGGCAGGGCGGGTTCTGTTGACCGTTGCACTGAGGAGCAGCCCGGCCGAGCTGGCTTGCGCTCCCCGCGCCGCTCCGCACGGAACAAATGAGCTCCGCGCCGCTCCGCCGCGCGGTCCTAGCGCCGGCCCCCGCGGGATTCCCCCCCCCACCAACCGCGGAACCTCACTTCTGCAGCCCTGCGTGTCTCAGAGCTCTGGGGCAGCTTATTGCTTTCCTAATTGTTTTGGAGTTTGTCGCTGGTGCCTCCAACTTATGTTGTTTTTATTTTTAAAAGAACACACAACACACCCGCGGAGCTGCCAGATGCATTTTTTAAAATCTTCCTCATTCAAATTATCATTACCGACTGTCTGGGAGAATAACCAAATACAGATTATCTAATCCTTGGTGTACCACCAAGACACATATAATGCCCACATGTTGTGCAGGACGCTGCAGAGCAACAGACAGAAAGATCCCGGTGCTGCAAACCCTCGTGGAACTTTATTGTGCAGTTTTACTTTTTGCTCAGTAAAGCTTTTCCCTGCTCTCACAGTGTGGGCGCTGATGTTTAATTCTGCCTGTTGACCCCATACAGCTGGTACAAGGGGAGGGTCAGGTTGGACATTACAAAAATTTCTTCCTGAGTGGTGATGCACTGGCACAGCTGCCCAGGGAGTGCTGGAGTCACCGGAGTCCCTGGAGGTGTTCAGGAACCATGGAGATGTGGCACTGAGGGACATGGCTCTGTGGTGGGATGGGCTTGGGGATCTCAGAGGGCTTTTCCAACCTTAATGACTCTGGGATGCTACAAACTGGCCTTAGCAAGTTTTTGTACATCAGCATACTCAACAGCCATGTAATCCCTTTTAGAGTTTGATTTGGATCCCTGGATTTGGGTCTGTTCAGGGGCAGAGGTGGGTAGGAACTCACACTGATCCAGACTTTGCCTTTCCCCAGCTCAGAGGAGACTCAGAATCCCACGGTCCCCAAGCCAGAGCCCAGCGCCGTGCCTGGCTCAGGCCATGGAGGTGTCGCTGAGCCAAACATGGGACAGCAGTGGTAACGCTGGGTCGGCTCAGCACAAATGCACATGGCTAAAAGCTGGGCCTATCAGCTGCTTTTCCTTGAGATAAAAATTAAGGTAAAAATTACATTTTCTTCCAGCTCTCCCTCAGCTTTCCACTCCAAAGCACTCACGGACCCTCCTCCTGTGGCTCTTGGTACTGAACTGTACCTCTACCCTCAGCTCTCGCACCAGCAGTGCCCATCTCCTTCAGCAAAAGCCTTCCCAGGCATCCCCTGTCCTTGTGGGGGTTGCCCAGCTTGTGCCAGCAGAGGTTCAAGCTGGATATTAAGAAACATTTCTTCTTGGAAAGAGCGGTGAGGCACTGGCACAGCTGCCCAGGGAGTGGTGGAGTTCCCATCCCTGGAGGTGTTCCAGACCCGTGGAGATGTGGCACCTGGGGACATGGATCAGTTGCGTGGTGGGATGGGCTGGGGTTGGGCTGGGGGATGTCAAAGGGCTTTTCCAACCTTAAGGATTCTATGACTTTATGTACAGCTTTTAATTCCTAAACGCTAAACTGTCCCTGCTTCACCATTACCAATTACATTTTAGCAGCTCAACTCAGCAATGTTTCATCCCTTAAAGGAGAAACTAATGAGCTCCATTGACTTTCTCATTGGGGAGATGCCTGCTCCACACTGCACAGACGCTAAAAAATGTGAAAATGAAAACAGAAGACTTGTTTGTGGCAGACCACCATAAAAGCCATCAAGACATTCTTATGCTTTGAAGGTTTCTTTCCCCATTTAAGAAAAAAAAATCAGTTAAAGAGAACTAAGGACGTTTAAATAGTCTTGGTAATCCCACATGGCTTTTCACTTAAGTGGCAGTATTTTTATTTCGAGTAACAATATTCGCTAACAGAGAATGTGGAGCCAATTATGCCTTGGTCATTCTCTAGCATGAATGAAGCAGATATTATCAGCGTTCCCCCTCCTCCCCCAACACGTAACAGGAACAGAACAGTTGCTCACATTCTACCGCACTAGTTTTATGGGGTTGAAATTGATAAATTGATAGTTTATCACAAAATGGCCCAAACACTTTATTAACAACATCCTTAAAGGAATGCTTCTGAACTCCAGTTACTCTGGAGAACAGCAGCAATTTTCAGAGCAGTTTCAAAACTCTTTTGTAAAATGCAAAACCAAGCAAAAACAACAGGGAAAAGTGGCACTGATCTGAAGAGCCCCCACGTCACCGCTCTGTGCCCAGGAGAGCCGAGCCCTGGCTTTTCATTTCTCATGTCGAACCACCTCCCACAATTAGTTTTACGAGGCTTGGTTTATCCACTTCAGAAGAACACGGCCGAGTTTCCCTGCAGGAAATGAAAATTGCATCCAGGTTGTGGGGCTGCTTCAAAGGGGCACAGCCCCGCTCGCAGGTCGCTGCCTCCCTCCCGTGCTTTGTTCTGAGCGCTGCCAGGGCTGGGGGCACGCCGGGGGCTCCCCGCTTCTGAGGCCGTATTTACCTTCGCATCTTTTGCTACTGTCTTTACACTTTTCTTTCCTCTTCTCTTTTTTCCCCATTTTTGTTCTCCTTATCTTCCTTACTGTATGTGTTTATTTTTCCTTTACTTCAACTACATGTGACTTTTCTTTCCAACACGTACCCCCCTCTCTGCTGTCCCACAATAGCAGCAGGGTGTGAACAGCTTAGGAATCCTTTCAGGCTTTGTCTTTATCTCCTGTCACCTAACACACTGCCATTCCTTCTGCATTAAGACACGCAGACGGTGGCACATGCTGGCGGCTCGGTTTGCGCTCAGCTGTAAGGTTCACCCACCAACTTCATCATCTCCCTTATCCTTCCCCACTTCCCCTTGAAGTTGTTTGGGAGCGTTTAACACACAGCTTTCAGCAGCAGAGTGGATACCTCATGTGGGATATTAGGAAAAATTTCTTCTCAGAAAGAGCGGTCAGGCACTGGCACAGCTGCCCAGGGAGTGGTGGAGTCCCCGTCCCTGGAGGTGTTCCAGACCTGTGGAGATGTGGCACTGAGGGACATGGCTCAGTGGGCATGGTGGGGTTGGGTTGGGTTTAGGGTTAGGGATCTTAAAGTGCTTTTCCAACCTTAGTGATTCCATGATTCTGTAGGATGTTATCAGGACCTCCCACTGGCCATGCCTCCCAACTGCATCGCCTCCCTTTATTCTTCCCCTTGAAGTTGTTTGGGAGCACTTAGCACACTGCTTTCAGCAGGAGACCGAGAATTCGCGATGCTCATGGTGTGCTCGGGCATTCACCACTGCTCCGTGTTGGTCACTGGGCGGGCACTTCTCCCTCCCTCTGCCTCTGTCTGTGCCACTTAGAAGGGGCAAGCTGGAGGAGCTTAGCTTTCAGCTCGCATTTACATAGGAAAAATAAATTGATAAATAAAGTCCTCGTGATCTTTAACAGTTGACATCTGACTATATCAAAATGCAGGTGGTTGGCTCAGACTCTGGTTATCAAAGTGCTCATTCATTGCCCATACCTCCAGTTCCCATGGCACAGGGAACGTCCGTTCCAAAGGGAGCCATATGGAAAAGTGGGTCATGGAATAACTTCCCTGGGAACAAGGCTAACATGAGGGCCAGAGCAGACACCAGGAGGAAGGAAGGTGCACTGAGGGAAGCATCAACTTCCATTGGTTTCCCTTGGGTTAAAAAAGAAAGAGTTTTAAGAAGGAATTAGTGGCTGCTGGAGACAACGTGGAGAAAAAGAAGGAAAAAAAGAGAGGAGCAAAGGTAATAAGTCTAAAACCTCCACACTATGGCACTGTACGCTCTGGTGACATTAGGTGGAAGGCACTGTAACAAATCCTGTGGCACTGGTGAGGTGGCTTGTGCTATGCTGTGGAGTATGGAGTATTAGAAAGAAAAAAGTTATGTTTGCTTCCCTTCTCTGCTACAGCAGGAATTGAGGAATTGCATCCCTGCATTGTGGCCTGAGTTAATGAAGAGTAGATAAACACCTTCCGAGAGCTGAAAGAGAGGGCACCTCTGTAACACCGCTCCCAGGCCTTCCCCGGTCTCCTCTCGGATATCCAGGAACCTCACAGCAATTGCAGCACTGAGGATTATCCTGAAACCCGAGTGTCACAAGGCACGAAGACTTGACTGGGCTAAGCTACAGGGATCTACGTTTTTGGGGCCTCCAGGCTGAAGTTTTTGCAAAACAAAACAAAACAAAACAAAACAAAAAAACCTTTTCCCTTTGAAATCTGCATGTCCCCCAGCCAGCTGCTGAGACTTTGTGTCTCCAGTCCTCCCTCACTTCATTATCTCTACAAAATCAAGATCCTGCTGAACGGTGACAGCAGGGGCAGATTGCAGTGCTGTGTAATTAGCAGGCAGGGAGGGAGCGCAGCACGACACGACCCTTGGGCACAGAGCTCTGCTGCAGACCCGTCCCAGTGCTCCGACACAGAACAGAATGCTCCCAAGAATAGCATCCATCCGCTCTGCACCCTGCGATGAAATACTTGCTCTGTTACATGGATTTGAATAGTTACTGTACATACTTGGGAGAAGTTGCATTCTCTAGATTTCCTGGTCTATGGGGAAAGTTTCCATCCTTGGTATCACACTGAGCATGCACACCCTGCTGGGCTGCCACGCTGTCCCAAGCTGTGCAGAGAGTCCAAAGTGAGGTGCTAAGCCCATGAAATGCAGTGCAAGCTCAGCAAGTCTACCTCTGTGCTATCAATTGATACATAGGAACAGGCTGCCCAGGGAACGAGCTGCCCAGGGAGGGGTGGGATCACCGTCCCTGGAGGTTTTCAGGAACCATGGAGATGTGGCACTGAGGGCCATGGCTCAGTGGCATGGTGGGATGAGCTGGGGTTGGACTTGGGGATCTGAGAGGGCTTTTCCAACCTTAACAATTCTGTGATTCCTCCCTTCTTTCCCCCTTGCATCTCCCTGCTTTGGTCATGGCCTTGTCCACCTTGCATCCCAAACACCCCATGATGCCGAATTCATCCAACGTTGCTCTGACCTCTGAGCAGAGGTGGCACCAGACAGCACCCTGCTGCCATCACCTCCCATCTTCTCATGCTCTGCTAATTCCAGGAATAGTCTCCTCCTGACTTCATAAAAGTGCCATGGATTCCCTGTTTCTCCCTTGTTGCACACACTCAAGAGATGCTTACAAAGCTGGGTTTGGTTGAGCAGAGCCTGCTCCTTTCTGGGACATGCCTGTGGGGTGTTCTAAGTAACAGGGTCTTGTAGGGAACCAGTGATGACTGCATCCAATTGACAGGTTGTAATGCTGAATTTATAGAATCATAGAATTGTTAAGGTTGGAAAAGCCCTTTAAGAGCCCCCAGCCCAACCTCAGCCCATCCCACCATGCCCACTGACCATGCCCCTCAGTGCCACATCCCCACGGGTCTGGAACACCTCCAGGGATGGGGACTCCACCACCCCCTGGGCAGCTCTGTCAGTGCCTCACCGCTCTTTCAGAGGAGAAATGTTTCCTAATTCACCTCATCAGTCACTGCAGTGCCCCAAAACTGAAAGGTTTCTAGATAAATTTCTTTTTAGATAACAGAAAGCAAACCACCTCCCACCTTGTTTGAGTGATAGGGCATTATGTCACGATATCCTCCAACACAGAGAGGCTGTGGGAGCTGGGGTGTTCAGCCTGATCAGCCTGAGCTGTTGGGGGCACCCAGCCACGGGGTTGGAGCTGAATGGGCTTTAATGTCCCTTCCAACCCAAGACATTTGACGACTCTGTGGCATTTAAATGTAAGTCCTGTCCCCTCCCATCTTGCCCTGCTCCCCCTGCCCCTCCACTGCAACACCACATCGGGAAACGGCTCCTTCTCTCCAGCGAGACAGGGGAGTAGGCTCAGCTTTAATGCTGATTAAGCTCTCTGTAGTACTTTATAGGGAAACTACACAGAGACTTGCAGCCTGCTGTAACGGGGCCAAGGGTGAAAAAGCCAAGAGGAGCTCAAGCAAGAGCAAACAAAGAAACCCACCGCTCCAAGGATACAGGACCTTAACAACAACAACAGCAACCCCCTAAATTCTTCGGCAGTTAAAACACAAAAACCCAAACCTCATGCGCTCCCTCGCTACATTCTTTTCCTGTAGCATAAACCCTCGGCCATGCAAACACAGAGCTCTGAGCACAGCCACCCTCGGCAGCAGAGCCTCCCCGTACCCCTGCTCTTATCTTCGTAAATCAGAGCTGGGCTTCAGCGTGGCTGTGCAGCCCCAAAGCACCGCTTGCCCTCGGGGTGCTGCCACTGTCCTGCCCAAAGGTGCTGCAGAAAGTGGTGACCTGCACTGTCCCGTGCAGCGAGGACACGTGGCACGCTGGGGTGGTTAATGCTATGGTGGGAATGAGCGTTCTGCAAAAATGGAGTTTGCTCTCGCGTCCAGTTTGGTGCTCTGCTCCTGATCAGCCCCTATTTATGGCAGTGGGAAGGGAATTCTGCCACACAGGGAGCAGCACCAGCCCACAGGCTGCTGCAGAACCAGGGAGATCCTACAGAGTCCAAACCAACAATCCTGCAGAGTCCAAACCAGAGGGATGTGGCCCTGTGTCCTCAGCATCCTACATCCTCTCTCTGAGGACTCAAATAGTTCTGCTTTTTCCGTGCTGGAAGAAACATCCTATCAAGCTTTGCTGCTAATGTCAGTAGCCATAGTGAGAAGTGACGGTGCTGCAGTGGGATCCTTCCACCAGGCAGAACAGTTTGGGAGCACAGCAGGAAACTTTCCTGTGCTACAAACCCTTTAAATATGACCAATAACTCAGTGAATAACTTTTCCTGACTGCAGACCAGACTTGGAGAAAAAGCACTTTGATCCATTGCTCCAAATTTCGCTGTCTCCCTGCAAACAAAAGAAAAAAAATCCCACAAATTTTTGCATGTCTCACAAGAGGACAGTATTCAGCTCAGACCAAAATTATGAAGTCATATTTTTAATATTCCTGTCTAGCCCCCTACAAACCACAAAACAATGCAACATCCATCATCATAAATGCTGGGACAGTAAATTAGAAGGACAGCATATTTTTGGATGTTTTTAAAGAAAAATATTTCAATGGGAAATGTGAGATAAATCATTAAAAAGTACTGCGATATGCATCACAGCAGAGCGAAAGCGATTAGGTCCTAATCTCACTTTTTTTAAGAATGGAAGAGTAAAGCAGAGCTGCTTTCATTGTAGGCGTTTTCTGATTGTTAGATTCTGATGCAAAACTTTCATTTGCTTTGGGTCACAAACACAGCAAGAGAGATCTCAGAACTAAAACAAGTAGAAATAAATGTTGGTTTTGTAACATCAGCTAATAGTATTAGACAGAACAGCCAGCCCATAATTATATATCTTTCATGCAGCTTAACTTATGCCATTGCATAATTAAATTTAGACCAATGAGCCCTCAAAGTTATCTTTTTACATAATAACAAACACAGAAATTATAGATGTGCTCCCAGTAGCATTACAAGTTAAGTATATATTTGGCGACACTTTACAGTAAGTGGGCATTCATTACCAATTCCTCTGGTATTCATTGCAGTAACATTAGTCACGAAGAACTAATGTGGATATAATATGCAAGCGCTGGTTTATTCCTCTATAAATCAGCACTGCAGAATGCTCCGGTGATTCCCTATCCCTGACATCACTGCAGTGCTGTTGGAGACCTCACTGCTGTCAGTGCAGGTGCTCAGAGCAGGCTGCACTGCTGTCACTGCCTGGCTGGGCGTTCCGTGACGAGCACCCAGCTCTGTATTTATCCATGGAGAAGAGCATCGACCTTTCCTCATTGTTCCCCTCCCAAGCCCTGCCATGCCTTTCTCCAGCCCATCTCCCTGCCACATTCTGCAGTGACACAATTTCAGAGGATGTCCCAGTTAGAAAAACTGTCCCAAATAGGTGTGTTGTTTTTTTTCGACTCCCTGGCCACAGTCACATTTTACAATTCATTAAAATGCTTGCTGAGGGACCTGTCCTTCAGACACCACTATCAGATAACTTCTGGTTCTGTTCAGACTGACACCATTCCCGTGACCACCATTTTGATCACGGAATGTATTAACTTTCATCACATCTCCCCACAAGGAGATACAAAGAGCTCACTTATTTTAGGGAACCAGAAGTTGTAAAAAAGCACGAAAACATGAAATAAATAGAACCATAGAATCGTTAAGGCTGGAAAAGCCCTCTCAGACCACCAAGCCCAACCCCAGCCCATCCCACCATGCCCACTGAGCCATGGCCCTCAGTGCCACATCCCCACGGGTCTGGAACACCTCCAGGGATGGGGACTCCACCACTCCCTGGGTAGCTGTGCCAGTGCCTCACCGCTCTTTCTGAAAATAATTTTTCCCAATATCCAACTTGAACCTTCCCTGGCACAACTTAATGCTGTTAACTCTTGTCCTAGAAAATGGGAGGGCTGCATATATCTCAGGAACAACTTAATGAACTGCAAAAGCTTCCCTCATAAAGCGTGTTAGATAGTGCATTTAGCAGACAGCCCAAGTGAGATGAAGCTAAAATACATTTAAGTGATACTGTCCTTTTCTCTCTGCAGTTGCTGAAGTGATGTTCAGACCTGCAGTTACTCTAGAGCCATGCAGCAGCCTACAATAGGTGTTTGCATGAGGATCTTCCCGTAATTATGTATTAACTAATCTATAGGATGCTGTAGAAGGTAAAAGTATTTAAAACATGAAGTCTGAAAATAGATCACCGTGACTAATCTCTAAAAAAAATCTCTGCTATTAGGAAGTCTCATATTCTTGTCTATGCAACAAGAACCTCAAGCAGTTTATTTCATTTTCCCTATTTACTAGTTTTACATAATTGTGTGCATGAACACATTTGTACAGTCTCTTCTCTCTCTTTTTTTTTTTTTTGATCATTCTCCTAGGGAGATGATACACCTCATTATCTTAATCTGTGGGTCATCGAAAATGGATATTAAGTAATTCTACCTCCTACAGCTTTGGGAAGGAGCCAAGGAGAACTAGGATAAGTAAGATGCTTGACAAGAAAAAGAAAAAAGAATGTTTTTTATTTGCAACATAGAAATGTGTTTTCATGTGACATGCTGCTTTTGGCAGTTTTATCCCAGCCAAACAGACTGCTCGAGAAAAATCAGAGCCTCCCCAAACACTCCCTGCTAGTTCAGTTGGGAAACAAATTTCACTCCAGAGCAGAACCCATATGGTGCCCCATCAGCATGGGCCAGCACTGCTCAGCAGTGGGCTCCTCTCTGAGCAAGGACTTTGGGAAAGGATTTTTGTGACTGTGATTACAGTGGTAGATATGTATTTAAACCAAAAATTTCCTATACTGAGCTTCTCTACCCATAATATATTCCAGTACCTTATTTTATCCTAATGCATTTTTTACGTTCAAGCATCCTTCTTGCATTTTATTCATGCCACCTTTTTCTAACTGCTTCCTAATAGGAAACTTGGAAATTGGGAATGGTCTCAACAGGATCTGGGACTTCACAGCCCCCATTCCCTGGTGCTGACCGGTGGGACGGCAGCAGGGGAGCGCGGTGAGAGCATCTCCCGGGCATCCAGCCCACAGCCCTGCTCAGCAAGGAGCACGCTGAGAAACAAACTGCACGGGCTGAAGTCATGTGAAATATGACCCTGTGGGACAGCCCCGTGCACTGATCTGCTCTGTCGGTGAACAAGCGGCCAGTCAGCGCTCCCAGAAGGACAATTACCCGCCCATCAAAGCACACAGGCACTTTGTCCTTGAAGTCAAAGGAGCAAACGTCTCTGCGGAAGAGGCAAGCTGGGGTATTTTTGGCCACGGAGCTCGTAGTGTGATGGATGTATTGGGAATGGATTCCTCCAGAGAGAGCTGCCAGAAACTTTATCCCTGCTTTTCTGTGCTGTTTTCCTTGTAAATCAGCCCTCTTGCAAGGAGCATTACACTGACATGGCCAATCCCAGATCCTAAACAACAAAACTCCGAGCAAGCCTCAGCAGACAGTGTCCTATCTGACCAGCTGAGTAAACTTAAAGGAGTAACTAATGGCTTGCATGCACGTACACAGGAAAACATTTGGGTTTAAAATAAATCCCCAGAATATTGTATCCCTCAGTGCTTTACGTTACAAGGACTTTCAACCCTTAACAATGTATTCCTGTCAGATAAAACTAAGGATGCCAACACGCAAGGCAATGCTGTGTCTTGCACACCGAACACAGCTTGTGTTCCCCTGCTGAGCTCCATTAAGAGCAATGCAAAACTTCAGCCCTGGTTAGAGGCTTGTGTTTAGGGAGGAACAGGCTGAGTTGGTGAGCACTTTGAAACCCATGAAACCATTGGATGGCACGCTGCAGAGCTGCCCGTGCAGCATGCCATCCAATGGTGAATGTGCTCTTTATTTTGAAATGTCTGCAAGTAAAAGTGAAATTATGCCATTTTTGTCCCCAGCTCTAAAGTTTATTAAGTTGATGTCTACTCGTGCTGGGCTAAGCCCGTGAGGCTCGTGTTTTTCTGAAGTAATATTTTCCTGTATAATCTATTTTCTATTACAATGACTTGATTGTGGAGCTGAAATGAATGTCAGAATTGTTTTCTGGATGCATTACCAGATACCTTCTTTTCTGAGGCCCAGAAAGAGAAATTAGGTTTACAACAGAGATCATTTTTGTTATTTTGAAGCAAAGGTTTCATATCATATAAAACATTCCCAGACAGTGATTTCCACTAAACATTTTGCTCACTAGGCATGCTCTCAAGCTTATTAATAGGAAAGAATTTCCACCTCACATTGCTATATACTTGTCCTATGTATTTTGAAAACAACATTTGGAGAAAATAAAAACATTTTAAAATAAACATTCTACAAAGCCAAAATACTTTGTGACCAGCATACTTGCTTTTAGACTGCGAGAAGGTGGAGTTACTGATGAGCAGGTGACATGAGGACGCAGCAAGCCACCAGGGTACCATCTCTGAGGCCATCCAGCAGAAATGGCAGGGAACCAAATGCCTTGAGAAGTGCCCTGCCCCAGGCAGCATGCTGGTGGGGTGCCAAGGGGCAGGAATCAGGCTGAACCGTGTCACCCCTGTGCCACTCACGTGCTTCATTTCCTCACCAGGACCTGGATGCTGTGGATTTCTAAGAAGGATCAGCTCCTCTGTTTGATGACAGGCAGCACTGGGCACAAACTGGAACGTGAGAGGCTCCCTCTGGTCATCGGGACTACAAGCAGGTTGGAATGTGTACAGCAAAGTAGGCTTAAATGTATATAATATTCCCCTATGGATGCATGCAAGAAGTAATTCTCTCAATTCATCAAACCTGATGAATCCAAGCTGCATTCCTCTGAAGTAATCAAGAAACTGGATGCTAAGGAACCAACGGGGAAAAAGACTAGGTTTCTACTGAGCTCAGAGGGGATTTTGGCTCTGACTCCTATAGGAAATGTCTTCAGCTGTTATAGGGAGCTCTAACTGGAAGAAAGCTGGAAAGATAATCGTTCAGATCCAGTCTAGGAGACCACATGTGTGGGTACATTGACTACTAAAATTTTTTGCTGTGTGGTGGAGACCCAGAAGTGTGCTACAGAGAAAGGCCCTCCTGCCTGCTGCAGGCCACACGTTCCTGCTGGAGAGCAGCAGAGGGATCAGTGAGCCCACAGGAGAGCAGACCCAGCACGCAGCTGAGCTGAGCAGTCTGGAGGATGTCCTTTTTGCAGTCCCTTTGGTGAGTTCCTCTCCTTGGAGCCATGTGTGGTCCAGTCCTGACTTCAGCCCCCAGTACAGAATTACCGGCTTGGTTAGAAAGACTTGTTCTGGGGAAGAGCCCTGGCAGATCCTGTCTCACAGCAAGCACTACCTCACCTTATGTCCCCCCTTGAAACGTATTGAACCAATACTCAGGTACTGAAAAATACCTATCTGAAGTGCAGTATATTTGTTCAATAAATCTCTATCTCCTCTGTGAGCAAAAATTAACATCGTTAATCCCACTTTACAAACTGGGAAGCTGAAACACAAAGAGGAAAAGTAATGCAACAGAGAGAGAGCACAAAACATAGCCGGGGTCCTGGTGTCCAGCACAAGTCACGCAGCTGGAGGCTATCGAGGTGGCCAACACTGCTCACAAACATCACTCTTCCAGAAAAGCTGACCTTACATCTCGGGCTGGATTAGCAAAATAAAGCACAGATATCAAAGGCCAAATTCCAGCCTCGTTCAAACACACACTACTGAGTGTTCGTACAGCAGAGGTTAACACTTGTGATGGATTTTGTGGGTGATATTTTTTACTGTAGGACTTCTTGCAGACAAAGGCGTGACTTCTCAAGCACTTGCAATAATTGTGTTATATTTAACAGTACCAAATAAAAACACGGCAGTTGGATAAATATTATATTCATATTTTATTCCATAAATAAATTCCATTGGTTTGTAAGCTGCTTGTTTTTACTTCCAAAATGTACAAATAAAGATTTAAATATTTTTGGAGGAAACATTGCAGATGGTTTTAGTTCTGTGATTTTGATGCAAACATGCTTCTTGGCACCGCTTCTTAATATGCCATTTCTATAAATACTTAATGCTTGCAGAAGGGGAGTAAAATACGTATTAAAATGAAAAACACAAGAAAGAGTTATAACCAAATTTTTAAATAATGCTTTTTAACAGGTGGACTTGCTACGCAGATTCACTACATAAACAGGAATAGAGTTCTTCAGAGAGCTAAAATATCGGTCCCTTTTGGTATGTTAAGTATTAATGTGAAACTGCTGCTGCTATGATTACGTGGTAATACTATTTCAGCTAGTTTCTAAACATAACAAATAATGATATTCATTTTTCTTTAGTTCAAGGATTTAACTCGCAGGAAATCAATTAATAGAATACTTCAGAGACATAAGTTTCCCAGGTCTTCTAAACCCAGTTCTATTGCTACAGAGATGTGTACTTTGAAAAAGATTAAGGTAAATAATACCACTGTAATTCAGTATTTGCATTAAAAATTCTTAAAATTATTTCCTCCTGGTAAACTGACTGTAAGTCGATGTTCTGAAACAGCTGAGCTTCCCTTTAAACTCCTTTTGCTTACTTGAAAGTTGCCTTAAAATTTCAATTGAAATATAAATAATCTTTCTTTATATAAAGAGTCAAAGATAAGAAAAATACCTCTGGGTAATTAAGATAACAGCAACTTTTATGGCTTATCTAGCAGGCAAAGGCATTGGAGATCCAATTAGGATGATCAGCAGCAGAATCCTTTGTCACTCTGTGTTTCTTTGAAGGAGCTGGTCCAGTAATTGCTGGGAAAAAAAAGACAATGAAAACAGCCTTAAGAAAGGGTTAAACTTCACAAGGTGGAAACATCTGCAGAAGCCTTCAGTGGTACTGTGAGATGGCACAACACTCCTCAGATCTCAAATCTACGGGTGACGTTACTCAAAAAATAAAAGCACTGATAGCTTTTCCATCTTGGACGGCAGCAGTGGAGTTACATGGAGGAGGAGAGCACTTCAGCAAGGAAAAATTGGTGCATGTTGATGGCATGGAGCAGGGTTCTTTCAGATCTGCACATAGATTAATTGTGCTAATGTAGATTTCTGCTAGGACAAATTACTCATTTTTAAAAACTAAAGATCTTGGGTGCATGAGGTTCAGGTGTTAATTCCAGTCCTAAAGAAGTGCTTAATGCTAAGAGCAGGACAAACAGCATCCTTTGCTCTCAAAGTTTGCATGTACTGGCACAGGGCTTCAAGGACCTGCTCCCAGGTACCTGCCTCTCCTGGCAGCACCTGCTGCAGGGCTGTGGGCTTCACTAGAGAGAAAAACATCGAGCTAATCACTGCAAAACAGCAGGGCTTGATGTCTGAGCATCCTTCACCCCGTCGTGCGCCATTGGTACTTCTGAGTAACAGTACTGAGGGCTGAGGGGGATAACAGCAAAGAGAAGTGCATACCTACCAGCAGAGAATCCACAAGAATGTGTAACTACAGACCAGTGGTCAGAGACTCATCTTGTAAAGCAGCAAAGAATGCTTACAGACCTGCACTTTGCACTCACAATACATCTTTACCTTTTTGAAGATCTCCACACGCGTTCTGTTGCTCTGGATAATTATCCGCTTCTGTTTTTCCTCTTGTTTCTTTTTTACTTCAGGTAAATTGTCATAAATCCTAGGATGAATTTAGAACGTTAACTCATACATCATCCCTGGGACTTGCAAATAACTGGTTCATCTATAGGAAAAGTATTTCTCCAGTGTAATTCTTGGCATTAATGGGCATTTCTAAGCACTTGAATTAGATCCATGGCACAGAACAAGTATTATGAATTATTAACAATGATGTTGTAAAAATCTGACTTCTTGAAAAACACTGCTGATTTTGGGCTAAGGAGTAAAGAAAGAGATGGGATCAGGTTATCTCAATGCAGCAGTGTAATTCTGGGGGAGGTTCTAATGAGCTTAGAGAAGCTGGATTTGATTTACAGAATATGGCATGTATGTTTTTTTATTTTTTTTTTCTTCACTGTCATTAGGAACACTTCTACAAAAAAAAAAAAGAAAAAAAAATAAAAGAAAATAATCTGTCCCTTTTTAAATATTACATGAGTTGCCCTCAAAAAAGTGATGTCTGTTCTGATCTTTTTCCATTGAAAGCAATAACAAAATCTACGCTGGAGCAGAAAGGAAGGAGGGAAGTAAGACCTTCCTTCTCCCAGGACTGTGGTTTTCAGGTCACAGGCACCCCATGCTGCCTGCAGTTGCCACAAAGTGGTAAAGTGTTCACAGTGCAGGGTTGGCTCAAATAGATCAAATTGATGCAATGGAAAAAAAATCTGAGCATTGCACTGAAGTGTGACAGAGCAGCCCTCCTGGCCTGCAAAAAGGACAAGGCAATGCCCTGCCTTCAGTGTGAGACAGCAGCAAAGAGCAGTGAAGCCTCAACCCAAGTGGTTTGTACCTTTTGGACCTCATGTGCATCTCCTTCTCTGGAATGAATCTTTCCTTTGGTTTGAAGAGGTTATCTAGCAGAGGAAAAATAAAGTTAGTATTAGAGGAACCTGTGCTTTCTGAAATTTTAAGCCTCACATTCCTCTTAGTCATGGTATGATATTTCTGATTAAACTTCTTTTGGCCTAAGGTCAGATCCATATCTCCACAGGTCAGTGGAAAGGCATTGAACAACTTCATCTGGAGCTGAACTAGATCCCAGAACTGCCATATGGAACGAGAAGGATGGGTGAGGCGCACAGCAACCAGCACTGTTCATTTATTTTAAACGCATACAACTCCTGTCATTGCCACGTGCTGTGTGTACACCTATGTTCAGCCAAGCAGCACCCATCAGTTCTGCTGCACCTAAGGACCTCACCTTCCCATGTGCTCAGGCAGACAACTGCACACGTCCAGCAAACCACATCCCCTGCTGACGTCTGCCAGGAACCTGGCACGAGCATTTTCATTTCAATTTACACCTATTTTGCAGGGCTGTGTGTAATTCTGCCAAGCTCTAGGAGGAGGAAAATTGTATTACTCTTTGCTGATCAAACATGAGGATATCTGAGACAATCCCAATCAGCATTTCCCTGGATACGGGGAAATAACTGCGGATCTTTATAGTCAATGGGTCCCAGGAATTGGTAATTTTAACACCTTCATTGCTAAAAGGGTCTCTGAATGAAAAGGCATGTCTGGGAGGGCTGCACGGGGGACAGAGTACGAAGCCCTGTGTGCTCTCAGTAAGCTGAGAGTCAAAGGCATTTGCAAGGATCTTTGCAGAACATATGTATAGGATAAATATGTGTGCAAACTTTTAAGCACTTCCATTTGCCCAGGAAGTTTAGAAGACATAATATATATCACAGCAGGCACCACGTCGGCCTCTTTCTGCCATCTCACTGAAGAGACAAAATACAATAATCAAGGCAAGGAAATAAATACAGAAAATAATTTGTTCCAGAGCTGCCCGGTGCAGACACTGGCCCAGAGCGAAGCCAGCCACCGCTATCCAAAAAAGCCCCCTTCCCCAGCAGGTTCGGCTCCCTGCTGCTGAAGACACCAAATGTTTCAGGGATATTTATGGAAGTTGTCGTAGCAACCAAGCAGCCTCGAGCAGGGTATGGGGCTACACCCGTAGCCAAGCCGTGCTCGGATTACCGCCCTGCTCAGGAAAACGCTGCGTGCCCTTGAAGGCTACTGCAGCATCTCTGTGTAAAAACAAAAGGGAGATTTGAACAGATTCTATTTGGAACTGGCATTGTTTTCAGAACACAAATTGTGAAGAAGAGGAAGCTGCAAAATCTCCACTACCCTAAGATTAACTTTCCTCCACTTGGTGGTTACCCGCACTTAATCACTACTGCTACATCTTCAGTAGGCGGAAACAACATGCTCAATTTACTGGGAAAATATAATTTACCTTTTATTTAGTATTGTTTTTATGTTTGTTTATATACCCATTAATTTAAAAGGAATGAATGCTATAGCTGCTCAAATAATCCTGACCCCCAGGGGAGCAGATTGCCTCTGTGACCCAGACAGACCTGGCAGCACATTGGGACCAGTGTCACCAACCTGCTGGGACCAGTGAGGATCCCAGCATGGTGCCCTGCTGCTCAAGGCTGCAAACATCATTCAGCAGCTCAGGACTGCAGGACATGTCCCTTCCCCAGGGCATGTCTTCTGATCTGGACAATGGAACAGGATCACAGCAGGGATTGGAACTGGATGCTCTTAAAGGTCTCTTCCAACCCAACCATTCTGTGGTCACCATGGGTTCTCTGTAACATTGAAACAAAAACAGGAGGCACTCCAGGCTGCCCAGCAAATCCAGGCGTCTTTTTGCATATACGTGGTGCAAAAATACGGTCCTCAGTAGGAGATGCTTGGGCACTCCCTGGTGTGATGTCCACTTCCTCGGGTGCTCCACGTGCTGGGGGCAGAAGAGCAACAGAAACCTGCATGGACTGCACCAAGCTCTCCTGCAGCCAGGCGGTGTCACGTCCCCATGATGACTTCCAAGCACAGAGGGTGGTTCTGTAATATTTCATATGGGCTGATGAAATTTATGAAATTTTATTTGGAGAATTATCAGAGGTAGGATTTCTGGGGGAAAAAAATCCTAATTGCCCTGGGGATTTTTTCTCCTGTTTTTTCCTAAATGACACATTAACACTTTGAGAATAATGCTCTCCAGATGATGCAGAAATGGTCCTGAAGGGCATCAGACTCGTCACTGCCCAGGATTAGAACTATGTATGTGGCTGTGTCAGAGGCTTTGAAGGAAAGATTAAAAAGAGACTGGGGAAAATCCTCCAAGAAAAATAATAAATCTACCTTGGTTATAAATACACCCTTTGTGAAGCAGTATGGGGTCAAAAAGTTAACACATATGTAAATATTTGTGTGGTATCTCTCGGCTCACTATCAAGTCTCTATATATTAAAAAAAATCATGTACGAGCATCAAAGAGAAACAATGCTAATCCTTAAGGGATTTTAGGACAAGAACTCTAAAATTAACTGAAAAATGAAAATGTTTTAAATGAGAAAATTAACCAATGTTTAAATGTGCGTATGGTTTTTATGTTCAGTACTGTACATAGTATGGAAGAAGAAAGCATACTTCCAACCAGAGGAGCAGCACAGATCCAGAGCTATAATAACCTGTCAAGAACACCATGAAGATCCAAATTAACATTCCTTCTTGCCAAAAGAATGCCCAAGTTGGATGTAAAGTCGAAAATTCCCCCAGTTGATAGCCTTCTAGGTTGCATTTTATCAAAGTTCTTTATCAGATCTCATAGCCTTGCGTTGCTTTTGGAGAAAACTGCACTGAAGGATAAAGAAGAAGGGATTTCATACCAGACATTTGGTATTTCCAGTGATGCACCACAGTTAAAAAAATAATAGTATAGACAGATAGGCATGAAGCACTTCATTGGTGTTTTATTCAAATCCTGCCAAGCTGCCAAGCTTCTGGCATTTACATCAACATTGCAGCTTGCAGCAGTGGTCTGAAAAATCTCCATTTTTTTCTGGAGAAAAAAATTACGTTAGCAAGTTTTAGTTGAACATAAATGGGTCAATCAGTGTAATATTTTTTAACTCATGTTAAACTACACCTCAGACAGGATGGGCAACTTTCCCATCTGGAAAGTTATCAACTGTTTAGACAAAGAACAGATAAGAGGGTGTGTGGGAACTGTCCCCTGGCTTCCTGTTTACCGCTAAGTCATTGAAACACTTTAAAAAAAAAAAAAAAAAAAAGAAGGGACAAAATTTATCAAGGCCTAAACTCTGCCCATCAGAACATGGATACGTTTTCCCCTAATATAAATGTGAATTCTCAATGTGTTAAGAGCTAAAACATATCTTTGAGGATGTGTTGCCAGGTATTGAAAAGTCAAGCATTGATAATGGTGATTCTCTAATTAACCTGATTGTCAATGTACTGACAAAATAATTCACCAGAAGTTCATTCACCCAGAGAACTTCTAAGATACATAAGGTTTTTTTCAAACACTGCTTTTTAAATCAACAGTCCACACAAAAATAAATTAACCTTGAATCTAAGATAAATGTCAAGGTGACATTTAACTTAGCATACCCATAACACTTGGCTGGGAATTCATGCACAGAAATGAACTAGTGCCTACACCCAGAGGTGCTGCCCAAAGTTTTGCACATCGCATGTCAATGATTTCATGCAATAAATGACTTCATCTGCAGTCAACAGATGAGTTTTTGGTATTAGTTGTAAAAAAATGTAATAATTCATTAGTTAAAGGTTTGATGTCAAGAGTGCCTGGACTTTCTGCTCATCTCCGAGAAATGCTGGAGCTGAACAATAGCCCTTCTCCCCAGGAGGACCCACAGGCAATTTGTTGGGTTTTCCATCTCTCCATGTCTGGCCTATACTGTAGCTATTGAGACTTCTGATCCTCCTTAGTAATTCAGTCATAATGATGAAAAATGTCACTAATATGTCTAAAAAACCATTCAAATCTACAGGTTTATGAAAACATTTTCATACTACATTCATTTTGGGCACGATAGGGGAGATTTCGTTGTTCTCTGAATGACACTTGAATATTCACGTAATTCAGAAAAAAATGAATTAGTATCCCACTTGTCTTTCCTAATTCATTCATCATTGACTAGAGCATATAGTATTGAAGAGCACACAATTTTCTTAAAGAAACTTGCATCATTAATGAAGAAAGTACAATAAATCTTGGTAAGCTGATCAAAAGGTTTACTTTGGTAAAATTTGCAACGGCTTCTCAATCTTTATTTCTTTCGTTTCAGTTTCTAACCATGGGTCAAATCTGACCTTTTACTCTGTGATTAAAAAATCCATCATTGAAAATTCAGTTTTCAATTTGACTACTTCAGGAGCATAATGAAATTATCCCCCAGCAAACTGACTGAAATTTGTGAGTCACCTACTATAATGCACATTGTTTTAACACTGCAATTATATGCACAGAAAACTTCATATTTGAAGATTTTCCCATTTATCTGCACCATCCTTGACACCACGTTGGGAGATGGACCTCCACTGCAGAGGGTTCTCTCTCAGATGCTCCCCCCATGGCAAGCGATTCCAGACACCTACAAAGATGGTCTTTTACCTGCTCAAAAAGCTTTCTGAAGTGCTGGCTGGATTTCCTCTGCTCCATACTAATTGGCAATGTGTTCTAACATGCCTTGAAAGGCTTTTGACCTCAGTCTTGCTTATAATTGCCCTCCTTGTTCATCTCCCTGAGCTCTCCATGCCCTTTCCTCCTCCTCTCTTGTTCCCATCACCTTGAACAGATGTTGGCTATCTCCCCACTGTATGCAAGGATGTGGACATGGAGGGGACATGTTGGTCACTCCACTCACTGCATCCACCTCCTTCCCTGCTGTCACAGCAAGTCCTGCTGGATTGTGTCCCCCGAAGCCAGTGCCCTGCAAGGTGCTGGCTGTGCCTGGCTGACTCACAGGCACTGCTGTAAATCAATGCGATGAATAATAATATCATAAAAATAGGTCGTTCCTCTTTCTAATTCAATTACCTGACTGCAGCTTAATCTTTATTCAGAACTGTCAGCCTTAACCAAGTGGCCAGGTGCCAACAGGATCAGTGGCACAACTGCTAGCTGTGCATATTGACAGGGAAAAGAAACCTGAGAAATGGCACAACTAAAGTCATACACAAGCAGAGTTAGGCAGGTGGATATGAACATCCCATCAGCCACCAACAGCATCGGAAGAACAGAAGGATGCACATTTCATAGCTGTGTGGTTTGCTGGCTGCACACTTTCTGCAAGTTCTCTGATCTCCATCTTCTTCTCTCTCCATTAAATATGCAGCCCAAATAACTGCCTCCCTGGTATAGAGCTGCTTGGGAATCCAGTTCTTTGAAAACAAAAACAAAAACAGCAACCCTTGCCCTCCAGGCTTTTGCAGTTACAATAAGGCTTTTTAGAAAGGTTTAGAAGCATGGTTAAGAAGGCATCAACTTGTTTCCAGCATGTTGCTGAAGGTACAGGATTTGGAATGATACTGGATGCAAATCCAGAGAAACACAGCAGGCACGTTGGTAGGGGTTCAATGGTGACTTTCCACTTATGATGCCATTTCCAATGAACCACCACCATCCCAAAGGAAAGCAAAACGGAAAGTATGAAAAAAACATGTGCCTGAGAAATTTTTTTAAACCTCTGAAAGTGCTTGTATACACTAAGATCAGAAGGCTGTTCATTATGCAGATTTAAAGGCCTATAAACAGCTGGGAGTCCTGTCACTGAAGTAATTACATTACGGTTTTCGAGATTTAAATCCAGTTATTTGAACATTGTTTCTGTTCAGTTCATCACAGTGGGATCTCTAATTTGTTCGACGTAGTCAACAGCAGAGTAGTCTATCTTGGACTAATTAGTGCTCTCAAAATGCAGCAGTACACATTAGCCAGCACAAAGGCTAACGTGAGAGTTGCAGGTTCTTCGCCTTCGAAGTGCTCTTGTGATAAAATCTTCTGTGGGATAAACACTTTTATTTTTCTAAGATAATCTTTAGTATTTTGTAAGATCTTGTTCATGAATTACAGTTAAAAATGGTACAACTTGGATTTTTTTTTTGAGGATATGAAGGTAAACAAGCTGCACAGATGTTGGTATTTATATGGAAATGATGTTGAATGCCAGTTATTTCTTTCTCCTTCAAGAAACTGTAAAGTTGTATCAACACTGTCGAAACACTGGAAAATTGTGATATATAATAATTTAATGTTATCAATAAAGATAATCTGATAGAATGAACTATCAGAAAAATATTTCTGAAGGTCGTGGCTCTTTCTTTTGGGTGACATTGAAATAGAAGATGCAAGTCAGGAGAGAATTAACAAGCTTATTTTGGAGAGATTAAGGAAAACAGTGAGAAATTTATGAAGAGCAGGAAGGAAACATCTCAGGCTGAAGTTCCACCCTCACTTGCACCCGAATAAGAGCTGGGTGCTGCCTGATGGGACAACCCCACCTTGACCTCTTTCTGCATGGACACAGATGTGCACATGGGAAACCTGGCCAGGAAATGTCTTCTGGAGGTGGAAAACAAATGAGATAACTGACATTACAGACAATGCTCACGGTGTGCATGCTACAGCATCCTGAGGATGTCAGACACGCTCCTCCTGCCCAGCCACAAACGCCTATAATCCATCCTTGGGGCCACTGCCTCAGGTTCAGTGGAAATTGTACTCCTCAGACAAGCTGTCCTTATAAAAAAGATCTCTGGAAAAAGGCATGAGGGTGTGCTGGCAACGAGCCCTATGAACCTCAAAGCCATAAAGACGTCTCCACACATCCCAGAGAGAAACAAGAGAAAAGAGGCAGCTATCAGACTGAAAAGAAGCAACCACAAGATCACACCCTGAAGCCTAGGGGGGCCATCAAAACAATGCTGTATACTTAAGCATATTTCCAGGTCACCACTTTATTCTCCTGGGTTCTCAATTTCAAATGGTGTTTCAATGCTGTGAAAGAGCAGATTGCTCCCAAGACTGAGAAACCCGCAGGTGGACTGGATTTGACAGAGACTTTCCAGACCAGCAGGAAGGAGGAACATCAGCACTAGCACCAGCTAAAATACCAGAGATAGAGGTGGCAAAGCCACTGTCCTGCATGCTCAGAAATGTCTGGTGCCCTGTTCCCATGAATTCTAAGGACTGCTGATGTTTGATAGCTGTTTGGGCCTTCACTGCTGTGATAACACAACGCTAGGCCACAGCCACCAGCCTCTGTCCCCAGCTTGGCTTCAGTGCCACAGCTGCTCCTGGACCACAGCTGAGACACAGGTGGTGTACCCAGAGATGGCATTCAGGACTTTCTGTTTGGATCTACAGGCACAACTAGATATAGGATGGTATTTTGAATTTTCCAGGTGCTTTGTGTCCTGCATAAACCCCAGGCTCTCAGACATAAATGCTGGCTGTGAAACAGTGCTGTAGTCAGAGATGTACCCTGCCATGTTGCTTTTGCTCAGCCAATTTGGCTGGCAGGCAGCTTTCGGTGTTATTGCTACAGGGGTGCGGTACACAAGCAGCCCAGGAGCCTGCTCTGGGAAGGGTTGGGTCTCAGCAGACCCATAAACACGAGAAGCTGGTGCCAAGGGAGGTGACGCTGCTCTCTTGCCATCTCCCACCCGCCGCCTGATCACAGCTCTGCCTGATGAGTGCTTGATGAGCTGAAGCTGTCATTTGACTTAACAAAAACCCAAAGAAGGAATCCTAGTTTTAAACAATAAAAAACACAGCTCCTGCTTGATCACCCAGATCCAGCTGAAGCACAGTGACAGGGCTGGGCTCTGTGAGTGACAGAGCAGGCAGTGACATGGCTGCTCCTGCACACAGCCTAAATGAAGCTGTACTAACATCTGTTATCTGGACTACAGTTGTATTTTCATTTCATTTTCCCTTTTTTTTTTTTTTTTTTTAAATTTACCACGAAGCCCCTCATTGCTTTAAAGGCACATTTTACATGCTCGAATGGCTTTTCCAGAGAATACAGAATAATGATGACAACAAATGACAACTTCTCTTCCTTCCCACCTGCAGGGCAGGCAGAAGGAGAAGGCTGTGACCCCGATGGGACAGAGGTTGTCATCAGCAGAGACATCAGCAGGACACAGGCATCCAGCACTCTTTGGAAGCAAGCAGGGGAAGCCCTTGGATCTTCTGCAAGAGGGGGCATGGCCAAAAAAGTTCAGGAACATCTGTACTAAACAAAGATCCCATGCTCTGGGACTCATTAGTGATACTAATCCTTCTGCACAATAGCATCCGCCAGGAGAAGCCCTGAAATACCAATTGCCAGGACTCAGAGCAAATTAAGTATGCTCAGAACACTCCTACACAGCCCTCTGAACTGCAGCCCACACAGTCATGCTTTATCAGCAATCTAGGATTTACAGCATTAATTACAGTTATGCTTCAACAACAGACTTGTGACACTTCTGTCATTACGAAAATATTAAGATCTTACAAATAGGAAATTACATTTGGCTATGTGAAGGCAGATGAGTTATGGAAACTAAAGATTCTCTTTAGACAAATTTATCTTTAATGACCAACCAGTAAGAGAGGGAAATAGTAATTTATGTGAATGATTAATGAATGTATTTCAATATTATGCTTTTATTGCTCATTAAACAAGCATAAAAATTAATCATCATTTGAGGAGAAAGAGGTTTAACCTTTCAATTTTTTGTTTCATGAAGTGTTTACAGAGCAGTTTGGGTGTCTTTTTAAGATGATAAACAAAGGAGGAGATGTTTGCCACTTCTGAGATAAATGACAAAATCCTCCTGCTGGGAGGGGCTTGCTGGGGCTGGCACAGAGCCCCACACACTGCAGCTGAGCAGTACATCCCCAAGCCTTTTGAACCCAAATTAACTACCTTGGATCATTGAAGTAGTGAATTAATTTTATCAACTCTTTAAAATGTACTTCATGTTTTGTGCTTTGTTTATATGTGCTTATTTAGCTCTTACTATAAATCTCATTATGTAAGATAGATTCCACCATTTCACAGCAAATGGCATACATTTCACAACAGAAAATAATATTCCCCAACATAAAGAATGCCAAGAAAAATAAAATAGCTTTGAGGGAGTAAGAGTAGAGCTGACGTAGTCTTAAAAACCACAAAGCTGTCCACATTAGAGCTTCACCTTCTCGCTGAAGAACTTGGTGAGTGTTACCAGCCTCTACAAGTCGTTGGTCTATCATCATCTTTCAGATCACTCAGGTGTGTTTTTGTTTGCTTATGCTTTGTCATAAGAAGAAACAAAGACAACCGTAACATGGCAACTTAAAATTTTCAAATGTTTTCTTTTTCAGTAGAATAATGTTACTTCAAAGAGCCACAAGTTTAAAACCAAGAAGAGGAATGCCAACCAGACAAACAAATCCTTTTTTCTTCCATAGAGTGAATTAAGTAAAAGCCAGATGACAATTAAAAAAAAAAATGGCAAAACAAAAAAACATATGTGATTTTGTTTAACAACTTGTGCTTATGTAATATTTACAGGGATGCTATATTGCTGGATATTGAAGCTGTTTACCACTAGGGCAATAAAACAGCCTAATCATTTGAACTAGGAAATCGTAAAGCTTAGGTGCATCAACTTGTGCTTTGCATACTGCATGTGTGTACTGTGACAGGTACAAAATGCCAGTTATTGCAGCAACTTGTGTCATGCTGAAGAACATGGCTGTACGTGACAATGACAAAATGTCCCCGAGGAAGGCTGCCATGGACTCGAGAAAACACCTCACATCCACTAACCCTATCTGTGTGATTTGGAGACCTTACTCTTTGAGCACCAGGACAGACATTAGCACAGTGAGGACGTGAAATAGGAGCAGCAGATCTCATGCTTTTTCACAATGTTAGTACAAAAATCTTCTACACGTGGCAAGGTTTCAAGCACAGGTACAGACTCGTTGCTTGTCACAATTCCACTTACCACTGAGCGGGTCAGGAATGGTGTATTGCTTTTTTTTGTTTGGAGTGGATGCTGAGGAAAGCTTGCGAAGAGTGCTCATGGGTGCATCGCTCTGCCGGGCTTTCCTCAGCTGCACCATATGTTCCAGTTTCTTCAGCCTTTCTTGCGAACGGGAAATGAACTGAGGCTTATGGATTTCTAGCGCTTCCTAAATAAAACAGAGAAACCAGCTCATTTTAAAAAAAGGAAGAAAAAAAATTATGGCATTCATCTAGTTGGGTTCATTAAGAGATTCCCAATGAAAATCATTGCTTGTCTGTACAAAAGTTCACAAACTGCCTTCCTATTTGCCTTTGCTCCCTTTCACTGTTAGAAAGCTGCCTTGGCATGTACATTTCCACATCAGGAAAAGGATTATATCTCTGGGGAAAAAAAAAAAACAGTTTAAGAAGATTTATCCAAGAGGTTTTGAATTACATATTTTTATGTTATCCGTATTCAGGTTCTTGATGTTTTGCCTATTTCTTTGTCTCATCCCATCCCTTGTCACTGATGGTTCACAAACTTTCCTGTTTGCTCAGATTATCATGCAGATCCCTTCACAGATGATCCGGAAGGAAAACACTTTCCAGTCAAGGGCTGCTTCGAAGAGATGTCTCAGGACAAAGGACAGGAGCAGAGGGTTGTCTGTGACATGCACTGCACAGGAAAACACATCTGCTGCTGGGGCTTGGTGCAAACCTGGGTCACAGCCATGCCTACGGCAGGCACAACTACTCTCACCAACTGATGAAAGTGACCAAACTTCACCAGAAAGGAGAAAAATGAAGGAAATGCCAATTTCTTCCCTCAGCCAGCTTCCAATAAGCAAACACTATCCCTGAAAAAATAAATAAAAATATCAATCCCCACACAAACAATAAAAATAAATCGGTATTTTACCTGCAGTGTCAGTGGGGCTGGCAAACCCTGCTCAGGCTCAGAGTTGACACCTTGCCCTGTGAGCACGTTGCAGGTCTCACTGGTGACACTTGGCCAGCTTGCTGAGGACACCGCTTTCCAGTTGGCTTGTGCCCATTCCTCCTCCTCCTCCTCGTGCTGCTCCGTTTTGCCACTTGAACCACAGGATTCGCAATCACCTTCAAGAGATTTAAAAGTTCATTAAGAGTGCACGGTTAATTTTTTACTGGGTTCTTCACATCATTAGACAGAGAGGGCAATTTCAGAAATAAGAATGCCAAGATATTTCTAACAGGCCTCATTAAACATAATAGATCAAATCTAATCATAGGTGCTACTCGCTGCCCTGTGACACCCAGAGTATCTTTCACGTTAAGCCAGACATCGCATCCAGGTGTAATTACACCGCTCTGGTGCTTAGCTCTGTTTGCTGGTTGTCACCTCCCAAAAGCAAGACACAGTTGCATTATGGAAAGCAGAGGATATCACGCTGTAGCTTGCAGTTTACTTCAATTTATTGCACAGATTGCAGGAAATAACATATTGTTATGGACCTTAATCACATATAGTTTCTCTTCGGCCATATTGAGGCTTTCATAAGCCCTACACTTGCTATTTCTTTGCTGATAATATGGTTTTCTTTCTATCAGTTCTACATTTTCATTAGCTAGTGGATGACTCCATGAAGAAAACTAATAAACCAAGGCTTAATATACATTATAGCACATTATTATGAAAGCTGTCAATTCACAAAGTCCCAAATCAAGACAAACATTGATTTTCTACACTTAGAACTATGCTTTAATGCTCTATCACTGATATTTTTTACACAACTTAGGACCAAATGAACTCAAAAATCAGACAGTTGACAAGATTCTCGTTTAGAGAACAGAATTAAACATAATCCAAAATAACAAATTAACTTCAGGTCCAGATGCACTATTTTAAAAAGTCACACTGGAGTACTTCTTTCTTGCCAAATAATTTGATTTCTAGAACTAAATATCTGGGAATAAAGCCCATTACTGTTTTATTTCAATTTTTGGTTACAATAAACTTAAAGTATTTTCCTCTTTATGACATATTGTACATATTATATTCCACTTAAAAAAAAAATGCTAAGATGATCTGTTTGGGGTACATCTGCCTTATAAAGGCTTGAGCTGTACTTCCTCTCTAATATTGTTCTTGTTAACATAACTCATTTTGGAAAAAAATTTGAAATCTGTGACATGAAATTAAACTCCTCAATAAGCCTAGTTTTCAGAGGTGTCAACTAACTTTAACAGATCTAAGTGAATGTTTCACTTTCATGAAACAAAGTCACTTCCAGTTAGTGAAATAAACACCTAAACAGGTGTTATATTCAGTAGCTTTATAGTCGATAATGAAAACATTTTCCCTACCTGCCTACAAAACAAATAAACCAAAAAACCCAAAAAACACAAAAAGATGTATCCATAGTACATCTCAGTTGTCTTCTGCAAAACTGCCTTATGCATGAGTTCAACTACCTGTGTTATCTTCATTTTAGCTATTTGAATAAATATGAGAAGAAAGATATCCACATAGGCATTGAATTAGAAGAAAGTATGTTTTAAGTGCTGAAACCTTGCTGATAAGCAATTGTCAAACCTTTTTTCTCCCATGACAATCTCTCCAAATGAGAGATTTCATGCTATGAGCGTGCACCAGATAGCTCAGGCTGTCATATCAAAGAAAAGAGATTGCAGAAGTAAAACCAAATGAGGTTGTAAAAATAATCTCACTTATGGTGTTTCTTGGTTGACCTGGGAATGATTGATGCTGCAGTTTCAGTGTTTTCTCAAGATCTTCTTGAATTTACTGGTAAAGTAAACCCATCTTTCTCATTTTCATTTTGTTTTCTGTTAGCCATAGCAATGTATACAGTTTGATTAGTTGATGTGATCTCTCACTAGATGACTCATACTCAGTACTTAAAGCTGGACGAAAATGGACTGACTTTCCATTATTTCACTTTTTTCTTTGAGTCTGATCTCATCTTATTATTGAAACCATATTCCCAAAAACCACAGTAGGATTTGTACCTTACTTTTTAGCAGCTGGTTTTGCCTGTGAACTTTTTCTTCCAAGAGAACTCTTGATGAAGCTTTTATATTGCACATACTACTGGAGATTGACATTTTTGGTTTCAGGACGCCCTGGGCTTGGATCTCTTTGGATAGGGAGGTGTCTTTGGAGGGATCTCTCCTTTTCAGTGAGCTATCAACAGCAGCAGTGGTTGTGCTTCTCCTGCTCGTGGTGCACTGCTTCCTCTGGCTTCCAGACAGCATTTGCTTTCCTGTGAAAAACAAGAAAAAAAATCTATAGCATGGGAACGTTGTTATTCTCAGCCTTCTGTTCCTCATCATTTTTATTTCCAGCAAAACTGTTTTCAGACATATATTTTAAAAGTTGTAACTGATACAAATGTGATTGTGACTGCCATGCAGCTGTACTGCAACAAAATGTTCCTGATAGAAGTAATCAGAAGACGCTCTTTATAAAAATAAGCTGCTATTCTAAATACAAATATACACTCGGATGGACAGCGCAGAAGGAGTCAAGATACCTCTAACACAAACATATGACATGTGACTTTCTCTCGTCTCTTATTCACCTGAGAGAAAGGTTTTAGATTTGTTATACCTGGTCAAAATTATTATTACGGATCCAATTGTGGCTGTGATGAGACCTGGGATTCAAGAGTTTTAAGATCTGCATCACGGGGTTGCTGTCTCACAAGCACCACCCATCTCCCACATGTTTAGGTCCACATTCTATCTCTGTACAAAGCCATGGCAGAAACTAGCAGCATAAAGGTCCAATTTGTACAAGACGTGCTTTCCCCTGCAATTGTTTTCATGAGAACGATGTTGCTTGGCAGCTACAGCTGCAGGACCCTGCCATATCAAAAGCAACAGAACTCGCCTGAGAACTCAACAGAACTACACGAACCTTGAGAGGTGACTCAGACAGACCTACTGCTAGAAAACTGAAAGTGTGGGCACATGAACACACAGAAGTGTCCAGAACAGATAAAAAAAAAAAAAAAAGAGGAGAAATCTGGAAGAGAAATCCAAAGAATTGGGAACAGCCTGGAAAGGGTGTCAGGATCAGCAAGTGGGGGGGAAGACAAGAAGAGTGGATGGGAACTATTTTAGGTCCTTATAGCATACTCCCAGAAGTCCCTGAAAGGCTAGAATCCATGCAGCCATGCACACAGCATGACTCTGCTCTTGTTTTTTAGTGCTGTGCAAAAAATTGCTTATTGTCTGTCCTAATCCACAGGCTGACTGACGACCTAAAGATTTATGTAGATGGAAATGACTGATAGCTATTAAAAATTTGGCAAAACAAGGCAAATGAGAGGATTGGGAGGGGCAAGAGGGAAAAAAAAAACAACTGGTTTCAGACCTAACCGTAAAAACAAACCAGGCAGGGATTGTCCCATTCTTTAGACAATAAACTCCTGGTGATCCATGACAAACACTTTTTTTAAAGGCGGCTACATAATTCCTTTCTCCTCTGACTCATTCTTAACAGCTGCTTCTCTCTACACATTCCTTACCTATGTCTTGATGGAGGACGGAAGGAAGATTACTTTTATCTTTGTCCTCTGATCCATGCCATGAGAAGGGATGAAGTGGCACATTATGTTAGATCCTTCCTTGTAGTCATCAAGTAAAGTTAAATCCTGCAGCGAGGTGCAGGGTGCTCTCACGTCACTTTCTCAATCTAATCCTAATAGATGATAATTTTTCTTTGCCATGAAAAAATAGTTTCCTGTGCATTTTAATGATGTGAATAACTCATGCTTTGTTCTGGTCTTCCTGCCTTTTGGGGCTAATCAAAGATATTGAGGTACAGGATCTAGAATTATCCCCTGCCATGCAGATCAGAAAGTTTTAACATTATTTCACATTTCTTTCTGTAATCTCAACTGCCAATACAGTGAGGAGTCAAATTGTCATGGGAGTCTCCAGAGGGCAATCCCAGAAGATCAGCATGGGCAGAAAAATAAACTTTTTTCAAATTAAGTTCCTTGAGATGAACCCCATCCTAATCAATTTCACAGCCAAACAGAAAATCTGGTCAAAGCAAGGAAGCGCACACAAAGCTCTCAAATTCTAATCTGGCATCTAAGGTCTCCTTCTTCTCTCTGATATAACTGATTTTTCTCCTTGCTTTTCACACATTGCAAATATTTGCCATCTCTTTTGTCAAACCTCATCTCTCTTCTCTCAGATGAAAGTAGTTTTGATGCAAATACCCTCTACAAACCAGAAACACTCAGATCTGTACAAACTCTCAGCTGGAGCTCATGTATATAGTGCTCTTTTCCCCTATTTCTGACCGGCCTTGTACCTGCAGTTACAAACCGTGTTTCTGCAAGTGTTTCATGACATACAGAGGGAAAAGACATTGAGACAGATTAATGGTGTGATGGGCACTGAGGAGCGTTTGTGGCAAGAGGTAGAAACTGGCAGCTCAGTAGGAGAAGATGAAGAAAGCAGCAGGTAACATTAAGTAACTGCAGAGCAGCAGAGAAGGAAGTCTTTTCACAAAGGCAGCCAAGACACTAGAAGTAGGGGGGTGGAGAGGGCAGCTGAGCCACAGAAAGAACCTGAATGGAAAACAGATTATCTCTTTAAATCATCTTTTAAACTAAAATTGTTTACTAGCCAGCAGAAAGCAGAGAGGAGAAGAAAAGAAAGTGAGAAGCAGAAAAGAGTTTCTGCTCATCCAAAGCAGCATCACAGTAGATCATTTGCCTTCATATCTAGCAATGGTCCATGCAACAAATGTGTGTGCCGTGAATCCAAACAGCTTATTTGCTGAGATTTTGAGACAGCTAAGCAACCACTGCTGTGTTCCCTGTATTAGCCATTTGCTGCTGCTGGGCATCGCTATCCAAAATTCCAGGGTGCATCACTGCGGTGGTGAGCAGGAGCTGCAAGATGGCAGAAAAGTGGGGACCACAGCTGGCCACCTCACCTCTGTAGCATCTTAAGACTTGGATCAGAGCAAAAGAAAGAGGGGCCTGGAGTACTCATTTGCCAGTTATCCCTAACTATCAGACTAGCTACTTGTGCATTTTGGCTGCTAAGCACAAGCACAGTAACCTTCAGGAACATGGAATTAAGCTCCAGGAATTTTCTCACACATAGTGCAAGTGCAGAGAGCCTTTCCTTCTGCACTGCATCCCTTCCCAGCTAAAGGAAATGCCATCGGTGGCATTTCATCCTCAGGGTCTGGGGATTCCCTGCAAAGACATGGATTAGGAAAGGAAACGCGGGTATGAACAAAAAGTGATCTGAAATTACACAAAGGTGATGGCTACTTCTTAGCATTTTATGGTAGCAAAAGGATGTCTGGAAAAGATTCCTTAAGAAATACTACTATAAGAACACTGAACTCTTTCTGAATGAAAATTGTCTACCTTAGATCTTGGACAAAAATTATAAATAAATCTTAATCATTATTAGATACACAGTAGGGTTTTTTTGTGATTAATTAAGGCAATCAGAAAAGGTGTGCCATGTTCTTGTTTGACACTGAAGGCAATCAGAATAGTAACAGAGTCTATTTAGCAAAATCTTCCCTATAACTCCCTCCTGAATTAACCTTTCAGTTCTAAAGGTACACCCAGGTGCTGTCAATCCCCAGGACAACACAGCAAAGCAACACAGACACGGGCTCCAAACATCAGCTCCCTCATCCTCAAAGCAGCTGTCAATTACCTGAACTAACAAATGCAGATGCAAATGATATTCAGGAGGAAAAAAAAAAAAAAAGGCAAAGGTACTGAAAGGTAAGATCACAGAGTTTCACTCTGTACATTCGGGATCCGTTTTTAATATACTGTGTGGGGAATTAGGGCTGTTACTCTCATTAAGACTATCTGGAATCATATATCTAAATCCCCATGCAGCAAACTGGAAATATATATACCCCTCTGAGGATAGCTAGAATTGCAACTGGATGACTAGCAATATATGTTTTTTCTATTATTCTAGCTGAAGAAAGACTTTAAAACTAATGAACAAAGACATGCAAGTGTAATGCCGTGGGAGATACAAGAGAACAGAACTTGAAGAAAGGGGAAGCAGAATGGCTCCGTTAGCAGAGCTCAGTGAATACACAACCTAGTTGTAAAAGTTCAGCTGCTTATGGGAGAAAAAGGAACAGAATCATGATTGCAGTTGGAGAAAAGTCACTTTTACCTCTATGAAAGAAATAAAGAGACAACAGTTCAATTCTTAAGTGATGACTTGGTGAAAACCATATGATATTGGAGGAGTTAAAAATATTCTGTAAAGCCAAGGATAGGGTTTTTGTTTTTTGTTTTTTGTTTTTTAAGAATCCTTGATCTCTGAGTAAAATGAGCATATTGTTTTACTGTAAAGTATCTTCTTACTTTTCCCTCCCCTCCCTTCAGGGGGTTTTACTAGCAGGAAGTGACCTTGTATTGCAGCAGGTTAAACTTGCCTTTCCTTGAGGCATTGTCAATTCAGGCAAACATACGCTTCCACTGTTACTACATAACTTTTTCTCTTCTCACTTTGCAGCAGGATAAAGCAGCTTTTCATAATTTCATATAACAATCTTCCAAGTATTTCAGTGTGGATTTTTGACAGTTCATGACAAAATACTTCTTTCAAGTGGCCAAAGCTCATTTTAGCAGATGCACAGCACCACAAACTCCCACGACCACCACGAAGCCTGACAAGGGGCGGTTGTGAAAGGAGACTCACAGTGACGATTTCCCACACATCTTTAGTGAGATCAGACATCACCACTACAGGCAGGCTCTACATCATAGACCACCTCCTGTTTTTTTTCCTTTTTTATGAATAAAATCGCCATGCCCTGAGCTGCTGAGCAATCCCTGACCCCTGCAATGGGAGCTGACGATGCCAATACCCCCAAGCAGAGAGAAGCAGCAATTAACATTCCTTAAATATAAGAAACTTTTACCATTTCTGAGATTTAGACCCAGGCACACGTAGGTGTGGGTTGTACAAGCAATGATTCAAAATCCAAACCAAGACTCCAGCCTCCTGATGACAAAGACTGATGACTCAAGTCCTGTCATGTATCAAATACTACCACTGCTAAGCCGTACAATCTCAGATGAAAGTAAACAGAGTGCATCATCTCAACAGGCTCGTAACACAGAAAAATGGAAACAGTGAGAGCAATGACAATATTATTAGTTATTTCAGTGTTTGTCAAGTCGTGGAAGATAGGAAGGATAATTTATCGTTCAGATCACTGCTGAGGAAAGGACATCACTTTTAATCAGTCAAAAGCTGCAGTCAGCAAGGAATGCTACAAAATTCAGATATTGTGACTAAAATTTCTGCTGACCAGCAGTGAGACCTATGTCTCAAACTGCCTTGTGATGTTTGTCAAATGGCTCGTTTGCAAGAGGCAGTGTCAGGACTGTTCAGCATTGGCATTCATGGAAACTATCTGAGTTGCAAAAAATCCTGACAAAAACATAGCTGTGCCCATGCTCCCTAATCAAAACGTAACGCTTAACGAGGTCTTGGATTTGCCTTTCAATAGTGATCTGAGGCTGGATCCTGAAAAACTGGGCTGGGCCACATCTTCAGCTCCAGTACTGGAATTGCCAAGACCTAAAGTCAGGGCAACTTGGAGACCTTAACCAACGAGGATCAGCCACACTGTCACTCCCAATGGATGTCATCGTACCTGTATTGACACTTCTTCAAAGAGCCCTGTGCAACAGGGGTAAGGCTTCATTATCTCAGCTATATCAATAGCTAAGAGGCTAGATTAAAAAATCATCACTAACAAAAAAGTGTTTTGTTGTTTCTTTTCTAATTATTTCCTTTGGCTTTTTAAAATGGCTTTGACAGTTGTGGACACATTTCTCAGAAGGAAGATGCATTCTTTTTTGCAAAGGGTAATGTTTGTCTGTAGAAAGTTGTAATCATTTAAAAGAGAAAGCTTATCAAATGTACCTAAGGCGCTATTAGGCTACAAACCTATAATAAATCCAAAGTAGGAAGAGCCTCTCGACGTCAAGAAGCAGCTTATTTACAGAAAGCTTTTGGCAAAATTAGAGTGCAGTCTGACACTTGGCTTCAGAGCAAGCAATCCCATAACACAGCTAATCAATGGCACCTAGCAATAAGACCCTCTGTTGTGACTTTCAATTTGTTTTCTCAAAACACTTCACAAATATTTCATCAGTCTTCTCTCTTGGTGTTAAATAAGGGGATGCCACTTTAAATATGGAGCTAGTACTTGGTGATGTGATGTTTAAGACAGGATGTGACGCATTGATTCCTACAGTGCATGGAGAAGCTTAGTGGAACAAGAGCATCATTTGTAATGACTACAGCAGCCAAAAGGAAACGTTCCTGCCTGGCACCTGCAGGAGATCATCTTACACTCTGAATCATGAGAGTGTGTGATTGCTGCAGAATATTTTAGTGGTCAGGAAATAATCCACCCACATTATTTGATTCAACTGCTTGCACCAGTGCGTTACCAATACCCAGCTGGTTGAGAACAGTGTTTGTACACTTTGTTAACGTTTTTCGCCTTTGCTTTCTATGTATGGAGACAAGATAGAAGTAAAAATATTCCCTTTTCATTAATTTTTTCATAATTTGGATGTTAGTCAAGAACCTGATAATTATTTTCCCTTTGAAGAAAATCAATCTTAGATTTTAGACTCATACCTTAAATCATCATTTTTCTTGTCATGACTTTTTGGCCATGCTACACCAAAGCTGTGTCTTTAAAAACCAAACACTTTCAGACAACTGGTCCTTAGATGGAGCAGATCTCTGTTCATACCATTAATAATCAGGGGAATGGTAATTGAAAATCCTTCAAAATTCACTGCTGTACTTATGAGATATTCCCTGTAACATCCACTTAAGAAAATCTCAGAGTTAGGCATCCACACTTGCATTTCAAGGATATCATCTTAGAAGCTATCACGTGCTATTGTAGTGACATAAGAAGTCATTCGATGCACTGTCACTTTAAAAAATATATATTCAGGCTGATTCAGAGCGCTTAAATGGTGGTTTGCAGGGTGAGAAATGTATCGACCACTTGCTATTCTCATCATGTCAAAGGCACCTAGATGTTCAGCTCTTTCTGATAATTTACCACAGCCAGGCTGAGCCAAGTATTCATTTTGCAGACTGCAGAAGAGTTGCTCCTACTTTAAACCAAGTGTGAAGAAGGGGAAAATTAGCTCCTTTACTCCAGTGGCATAATGCAGTCACCAAATCCACATAGCCCATCTCTTTCTTTTAATCATTATTTTAATGCTCTTAGTATCCAGTTCTCCACTGCTTATCCTGAGCACTGGCAAGTGACTTTCCCCTCTAGATTCTTTCATTTCAAATTGTCTCATATTTTTACCAACTGTGGCAGCTCAAAGATAGAAATTCTTTCTTTTTGTCTACCCTGAAGAAGATGGAGATCAGTGGAAAAATCAAATCCTTAACTTACATGTACCAAAGCAAGGAGAGCTTAACTTTAATTTGGATCTTCAGCAGGTAATTTGATTGTCTTTGGGGAAATAATGCTAATTTATCATTTTTGTTTCTGGAAATGCTGCCCATAACATCATTAACAGGGCAGGTGTCCTTCTGTCTTCAAGGGAAATTATGTCATTTCTGTCCAACACGTTGATTAATACGCTCCATAATATAAAACTGAGCCTTTAATCAGCAAGACATACTTCCTGAAGGTGGGCAGCTCCTAAACTCCTGTAAAATTCTCTTATGGCCATACATTTAAACAAGTAGAGAGAGGAACTACAGAAGTAAAACCCACAAAAACAAACAACAAAAAAATCCCAACTACTTCCAAAGGTCCATGGCTGCTTTTTGCCAACAACTGCAGAGAAATTAAAGAACAATTTGCTCCATAGAAAACAGTGAGTGGTCTAATTATAGCCAGGGTTACTGTGACATCTAACGAATGACATCTAACGAAGTGGCAGCCCTGTCACTGAAAGCCAGCCCAGGGCAGCTTTGGCTTCCACAGCTCTGAGCATCATCTTGCTCTCTTGCTTACATCCATCACCTGTGTCACCAGCAGTAGCTGAGTTTCCACACAGCAGGGCAGAAGCCCACACCACTCTTCTGAGTCCCTGAGTTCTTCAAATAAGTGGAGTAAGAGATATCCTACCACGCTGTTAGCTTGTTGTTCCTCTTAGACCCAAAGAGCCTCATTGCCCCTCCTTTTGTTGCATCAGATGATGGGGCAGATGGTGTTCGAAACCAGAATTGAAACTCATGAGTTTAATGCTCTGTTGAAGTGAAAAATGTTTCCTGAGTATAGACATCCTCTTCTAAACAAGAATTTAAAATCTCCAAGTTAAAGAGGGGTAACTGCTATTTGCCCTTCACATAGGATAGGGTCTGTGCTGGAGGCTGACAGCACCTTCCACATTCACTGATGACTGCAGACTGCCAATTCCTCACTGAGTTTTCAACATCTGTAAGGACCAAGTCTTCAATTTCTCGGCATCTGATACGGTACACTAAGGTCACGTTGCAGTGTGACACAGATCCAATGACACAAAACGTCTAGACTAAAGAAAATTGACAACTTTCTCCGTTTTAAATTTATACCAGATGAACTGAAACATCAAAGGAGCCCCTTCTAATGGGCTTTTTGGCATGTGGTCCTTTGTTCTTAACAAGTCAGCACCAGCTGCTATGTCCATAATGCCAAGTCAGTAACGTCCCTGGCCAGATTCTCGGCTGATGTAAATCAGCGTAGCTCCTCTGAAGGCAGCTATTCCTATTGGCTGACATCAGCCAAAGATCTGATTCCTCATGTTTAGCAGGTGCATGCCAAAGTAAAATCTGCTGTGCCATATTTCACATTTCTCCTGTCTTTGCCATCACTACTGCTGTGCACATTCTCAGGCTGAAGATTTAATTAGCGTCATCTGAGTAGCTCCTCAAGTTTCTACACTATAAATTCCTTACTGTGAGGAACAACTTTCATCTAATTATATATTGTTTTTATATATATAATATACATACATATATATACACACATTCTAATCTTGTATTCTAGATTATCATGTGTTAACTTGCCCATAAACAGAAGGTCAGGTGAGAACGCCAGCTAGGCCACATTCATTCATCACAGCGTTTCAACTACTATTCAATAATTGAAAGCAAATACTTCTAATACTTTTTAGTTTTAAGATTGCTTACATTAGTCCATTCTGACTACTTTGGTGTATATTAGTATAAAGGTGACCTCCAAATACTTTCCTGATGCACGAATGTCTCAAACACCAGAAGCTTTCAATACATTTTTAAAACAAACATTGTTTTGCAGGTAGCAACACATTGAAATCCTGCAGTGCCCACTGTTCTGATTTGATTCCAGTACAAGTATCTATATGTGTATAGAGACATGAACTCTATATAAAAAGTTTAAAGTAGTTCCCGAAACAGATTAAAATTTAGTTACTTCCTCCTTAGCGAATATGCTGCTGGCTTCAGCAATGGTTAATAAAACTCCTGCTTAAGAAGGAAACACAAGTTTATACCCATCTGGACCCTTCAACACCACAAAATGCCAGATCCCATCCCAGTTTTCCCTATCCACTGCTGTGTATTGCCTTAATTAAGTAAATTATGCTTTCAAGTCACCTGCTGGTCTCTTTGGGAAAAAATATGAGCAGCTAGAATACAATACTAGCTCTCTCTCCTGTCTTATTCACTGGTTTAAATGTGTTTCATGCCACTTGAGTGCTGCCTGTCACCACTACTCCATTTCTGAGTCCTGCAGAAGGGATGCTGGCAGCACAGCCCCTCTGAGACCCCTCATGCCCAGCACTTACAGCCGCCCGCGCCCGCTGTCACAGCCGCCCCCGTTGCATCACATTCTCCTCCAAACGCTGACTCGTGATCACATCACAATCCCCATTTCCCTGCTTTTGGGTACCTTTTGCACAGAATGAACGCTGTGTCCTTCATGTTCCCCACAACTCAACATAGGCTGTGACAGCCAGTGCAGCACCCACCAACTCAGCTAGATTTAAATTTCTCTCTACCACTGCTATTCTTCCTTAATAACTCTGCTCGGCAGTTTTGGGCATGCCAACAAAAGAAAAACACAGGTGCAGACATTATAAGAGCTGAAGTGCTAGCAGAAATCATTTCAGTTTGTAACAAAGCTGAGGTTGGTGAAGCTGCTCGGGTATCGAGGTGTTTGATCTAAAGCTTAAACAGATAAATTTGGATGTTGGAATTTATAATCCTACATAGCAAAGTGATGATTTTGTCTAATCAAGAGGTCAAAATGAATCTAAATGTGTCCCTTTTTCTTCTCTTTGCACCTTTTTAATAATTCAGCATAGCGTCAAGTAGGCAATATATTGTAAAAGATGAATAGAAAGCTAGATATTCATGTGGAGTATATTCTTCATGAAGGATAGGTGAGAAATTAAGATTAAAAATGCTCATGTCTTCAGCAGAAACAAGACTAATCTTTTCACTATTAACTTACCTTGTATGTATGAGATATCAGCTGCAGACAATAAAGGAAATTGACACATTGAATTAAAAGCAGCATTACCAAGTTCTGACAGCTTGTTAAAAGCCAGGACTGAGGGCTAGGTGATCCACACCAATTGCCTGTGACAGGGACCTCACAGAGCCTGGCCCAGGCTTATACTTGGCTGTATCTCTCTGAGGTGGCTCTCGTGGCTCTTAGTGGGGACATTTCACATCACTGGGTACACACTCCTTAAGCTGCCCAAGGGGTTTAGATGCTGACCACTCACTAAAAGTGGATACAGTTGTGTCTTACGACTATAAGCCTTCTCACAGCTGAAGGCTGACTTCACATGAAACATGGATTTTCCAGCCCTTACAGCCCAATTTCTTGCCAGAAGTGAAGTATCCAAAGCAATGGAGCCAGTGGAAGATACAGTCCGCAGCGGTGAACTCACAAGGCCATAATCAGTCCTTGGGATGACGTAGCATGAGACATGGCTTTGAATGCTAACTGAGAATGGGAGTTTGGGATTTCTAAGTGTAATTACCATCCCTGAGCACAGCCCAAGATTTACATTTCTTAACATGTCTAAAATATCCTTTTCATATGCAGCAAATTGTGGAAGTATATACCTCTGGAGATTATCTGGCTCAATCTCTCGCTGAAAGAACGGCCTTAGGTTAGGTTATCCAGGGCCATGTGAAGCCAAGTCTTGAATACTTGGATTTGAACATGAAATAGTATGAGTAATACTACAAGCAGAGTTGCCATTACTCTAGTGAAGTCATATGAAAAATTAGGAAAAGGCACACCAGAGAGATCATGACTCAAACACATAGGAAAGAACAAAGCTGGCCCCTGTGAAACAGAAGGATGTGGGTGCTCATTCCTCTTCAGGCACTGATAAGACAGCTTATGCAGTCTGGAAACTGCATTTACAGATTTCATACAGAAAACTTTAGCCTTGAATGTATTTTTTCTATTTTTTTGGCCACGATGATATTATTACCACTTTTATTTCTGCTGGCAGGAATCTGTTGCCTACAGCTGCAAACTAATATAAACTCAAACTTTCTGGGTCATCAGAAATGTGACGGACAAAGAGCTCTCTGCAGTTCCTTCATCCAGAAGATAATTACATTAAAGTATTAACATGGTGTCAAAAGTTATTTGCTGCCTCTTCTTTTCTAGTTTTTCCTTCTTAAACATTTCATTTCACAGACATTTAATTGCATAAACATATAACAGACTTTAACATGAATGTATTTGAGCCAGTAAATGCTAGAGGAAAAAGTAACTGAAAAATATTGGGAATCTGTAGTGGTATGAAGAACTTTGTTGATGGGGAAGTTACTTTGCTGTGCTCATAAAGCAGCATCATGCAAAACATGCCTTGCAATTTTGAGCTGTATACCCCAAAGTGCCTCAGCACAAAGCAGGAAGGTTAAGTGTCCCATTATAGCTTTTGTTTCTTTAGGTACTGAAAACTAGTCTAGAAAAACAGGAAAAAACAAAACAAAACAAACAAAAAACCCCACCGTGACAGGCTGTAGGACCATAGCAGATTTGTACCAGAATGGAATATTGGATCTAACAGATCCCGTCTGTCACTCACTTCGCTGGTTTTGAAACTACGGAGAACTCAGTTTTTCATTTTTTCCTGGGTTAAAACCATACCAATTGCCTTTCATTTTAACGAGCAGTGTGGATGTCTCTTGAATTTAACCCGGTTTCTTATGATTTTTCACATTTAATGGCTGACAGCTATGCAAGAGCTCATTACTTTTGGGATCCTGGTGAGAAAGACCATTGTTTTGGAGCATTATACTGGCTGTTTGTGAAACTTCACACAGGAAAGTTCTAGGAAGTGGATAAACACCTCCTTATACGTTACAAAAGGTCTGATCAAGAGAAATATATATCTTTACGTTCTACATTATTGCTCATAAAATTGGAGGAAGCAGTTAAAAAGGTAACACTTCCCATGTTCATTTACACCTGTATTCTTCTGTACACAAATGGTGGAAGTTGTTTTTCAAAACCGGTATTTCTCAGCCAGTTACCTCACTTATTTCCTTTTTTCAGTAAAACTGGAGAACCACGACCAATCTCTTGTTTCACTTTCTAAATACTTCTAGTAAAAGTGATCCTTTCATGGCCACCACTGCATCACTAAGCCCATGAGAAATCTCAGCATTATTCTAACCCTTGTTTTTTGTGATGCAACAAAGAGAGACCTTGGATGGTGTTGAATAAAGCCTTGAATCCATAGTACTGACTAGAAAATTTCAGGAAGGCATTGTTATTTTAAATTGGGCTACTATACAATGAAGTTTCTCCGTGAAAGACTCTGGCCTTGTTGATAACTTTTTTATAGGGTTAAAGCAGGAGGCCTCTGAGTAAAGCAGTGGCTTCTCGCTATTTGTGTCTTGATAATTGCAAGAGCAGCAAGTGCAGAAATAACAGCAAGGAGCAAAGCGATGGCACAGAAAAGGTTTTGCATCTTGCTCCAGGCCATCAGAAAGCAGCATGCAACGTACCATCTTTTTTTTCCCATTTATAAACAGGGAAGACGAAGGCAAAAATGAAACTTATGAAATAGCTTATGCTCATATGCCTGTCCTTAGATCAAAAAGGATGTACAAGGTAATTGTAATTAAGTGTAGCCCAAGGTAGCAGCATACGTGGGGGGTTAGTTTTAACCTTAGTGCCTTTGGTACTAACCAAACTCACTCATTGACATTCTTCCCATCCACGCTCCCTTCCTGGTGAGTCAATAAACCAGCTGTGGTTATTCAAGTGCACTGTCAAATAGCTGCTGCAGTGCAGTGGAAGCTATACCACTCTGGGCACAAAGCAATCCCCACAGTAGCTCTCCCAACAGCAATGTTGTGAAGAAAATTTTGTGTTTGCAAAACACTCAGAGATATTTGGAACAAATGCATTAAAATTTTGCAAAACATTTACTTTGCTTATAAAGGCTTAGTTTTGTTACTATGGCCTTTTCATTGATAGAATCTGAAAGGAAGATCATTTTCAGTCATAAGGAGCACAAAACCAAGCTCAGTACATCTATCTTGCTCCTAATCTCACATTTTGAAATTCAGCCCTTCTGCAAAGTAAGACTTAATTATTTTTTGGGCTAAGCACTTGCACATTGCTGAGAGAGAAATAAATAAATTACACCTATAAACAGTTAAAAAAGAGATTTCCTGCTGAAAACATAGGCAGGGTTTTCTCTGTCACCTGGGAAGAAGCATGCCTCACCAGCACGGCAAATATATTCATGGTAGTCCTGGAACTGTGAGTGTCTGGGTTGTGCTCTGACTCAGCACGTCTCGGCAGAAGCAAAGATTACTGTTATCTGCTTGCATGAAATCATTGTGGTGGGCCTGTTCCAGCCTGAACCTCTGCTTCACCAGACTGAGGCTTATGGAAATTACTTACCTGCCTCATCACTTGAATTAGAAAGATGGAGAGAAAATGTAGTGCGATAGCTGCCAGACTGCTTATCATCATCTTGCTTTGTTGTTACCGTGTTGTTAGGTCCTTTGGGTACATTCCCAAATGCAAGAAGTTCAGAGGCACAGACACTTTTCAAAGGGCGTTTAGTAACCAAATAGCCTTTGTTTGTTGTCTGTTTATTAATTACATTATTTTCTGTTAAATCTGCACTTCTGTTAGTTCTGAGTGGAGTCCTGTATTCTCTCAAGAGCTTTATCTGAAGTATCTTCTCTACTGACTCTCCATTACCTATACCATCTACTCCATCTGCTGTTAATCTAGACGAACTGCAATTTATATTGAAGGACAACGCTGATCTGTAAATTTTTTGGCATTTAATTCGAGGTCGGTCAAGGCACACGTTGAGCGACTTGTCTACGTAATAGATGGTATTTGGACGCTGCTGAGAAATCCAAAGGTGGACAGATGAGATGAACGAAGATGGTACTTTCTCTCTCCCATCACTGCTGTGAAGACTCACACCGTTCTTGTTCCCGTGGCTGAAAAACCTCTTATGTGACTCTTTACTTAATTTTAAGCAACATTCAGAAACCTTTGATGGAGTAACATGGGGCTTTGCCTGGTCAGGTGGAGATTGGTGGTGGAGCACAGCAGAGACCTCGCTCAAAGTGGGAGACACAGCATGGGGCTTCGGCACAGCCCTGGGTGCTGAGGCTGGGTCACTGGGGCCCGCAGCGACACGCCTGGCAGTAATAGTTATGGAGGCAAACCCTTTCCGCTGGTTTTGACACTGTTGTTCATCTGTGATGGGACAGTCTGGTGGAGAGGTGGTATCTAAAGTCGACTGAATTTCTAACCTGCTGGGAAGTGCCGTAAACGTGCTGTTATTGTTGACTGAACCATAATTAGCCAAAGATTGCTTCTTGTGACAAGCGTTGGGCTGGGGGGTCACAGACTGCATCAGCAAAGCAGACCAATTTTCTTTTGATTTATTCTCATCAATCATCTGTGAAATGACTATTGGTGAAATCAATTTTCTATTTGTTGATGACAGAGATTCCTGCAAATGAATAGATTCAGATTATCAACGTATTCTATCATAACACATGTAACTAATTCTCATCTACTGTCTCTCACACAAGACAGTTTTGTTCAAGACTTCTTGTTAAATTTCTATTCGCACTGTTTCCCTTTCATTTTAAAGCACACATTCTTAAAATCAGCTCTGAATTGTCTCAGAGGCTTTATTAAAAACCTTATCCAGTGTAAAAATATATTTGAATTAAAAACGTGTATCCTATACTGTTATTTTCAGTATTTAACCCATTGTTGCAATTGGGATTTGTGGCTGCTGTGTTTGTTTCAAAACTGACATGTCAAAGGCATTGACAATTTCAGTCTGCTCTTTCATTACGGTCTTCTGGGATTTTAAACACATTCAAGTACATTACAGATCATTAGCCTCAAGTTCATGTGTGCCATCACATGCTGCTGAGAGCACGTGGGCGTCAGTCAGTGCTGATCTACATCCTTACCAGCTATAAAGCATGGAACAGCTTCCCCGTGGACCCTCTGATAGAAGTGATATAAGTTCCTACAAGGGCTACAGGCACTATTTTAATCCATCATTTCCTTCTTGCTTATCAACTGTAAAACCACATTTGTCCAAATTAGGCTGACAGTGGCCCAGATTCGTGTTTCTGACCATGGTAGTAAACATCTTGATAGACTGTATACAACTTCATCTGATGGGACAAAACAGGTGCTTTTATGTTAAAGCTATCCAACAGAGAGTAAGCTTAGGTTTAAAATTTCCTGCTATTATCATCCAATAAGCTGGTCACATAGGTCATATGCAATAAAGCATCTCTTTGCTGCTGTAAATTGGCTGATTAGACTGCTCTGCCCCATGTTCCTGGATTTCTCAATCCTGATAGAAAAAAAGTCCACTGAATTGTCATGCAAAATCTGGGGATTTGCTCTGTAATGAAAGTTCACTCAATTTAATTTAGAGTTTAGGTCCTATTTGCTAGCCTGTACTGCTCCTGCTTATTGTGCATTCATCTCAGTCGTATCTGAGCATCTATATCATCTGCTAATCAATGCCAGTGTTTAACCAGTATTTCACCCCGCTCTGAAGCTCAAGAGGAAAACCATTGCTGGGCTGCTGTCCCCTGTGCATGGAAATAACACAGGATAATGGATTCTTAGTAACTCTTGGGAAGGCTGTTTTGGGAACCCAAATAAGAAGAGTTAGATCGTGAGTTTATTAACGAGGTGAAACGTCAGGTAAATTTTATCAACTCTTTAAACCAGCTGCCTGTGGTTTTGACAATTCAATAATTTCACAGCCCCAGGGAAAGCATTTTCATGCTTCTTCGTAAAAACATTTGCCTTATGTTTCCTGCACTGCGTTTACTCCTACCTACAGGTTTAAGACCTTTGCATGGCTTCCAAAACTCTTGACTTCCCTGAGATATTTACAGGGCACTGAAGAAGGTTCCTTGAAATACCTAATTCTGTGGACGTACCTCTTGCTGTAGCAGTTGATTTTTACATTTATTTCTTCTGTTAAGGGTTGTACAGATGGAAATTTCTTGCCAGAGTCCAAAGGCATGTCAAAAATTATTAGCTTAAAATTCAAATTTTAGATAATTCACCTCTTCTTTTGCTGCTTCAGTAGACATACTATTCCCTCCTCCCAACCTTTGGCAGAGAAATGAATCTTTAAGGTTTGATCTTTTGTTCACTGGGAGTTTTCAAGCCTCACTGCATCTTGTGAAAAAAACATGTACTTACATCAAGTAATTGTGGTGAACAGAAAACCTCGGGCTTTATCTTGAGAACATCTGAGTCAGTGTACCAATACTTGGGATACCACTTGATTTAAACTCCTGGGAGGTTTTTAACAACTTTTTTTCCCCCCATAAAACGTGTATTTTTCCCTCAACAACAGCACATTGAATCACCTCTTCTTATCCATCATTCATTTATGCTTTTTGGCTACCTAAGATGAGCACAGGTAAACAAAAGCAAGTCTAAACACACTGTTCAGCAATCAGCAACTGTTTTTAAATCCAAATGCCTTCTTCTGGCTGTTATCTACCTAGTATTAATTTATCCTACCTCCGTAGAGCTTGATTTTCTCTCCGCAGCAGTCTCCTGCTGGAGGCCTGTGCACGTCCTGTTACTGCCCCACTGCTTTTGTGCTGCTCCTAGGAAACAAACGCAGGGAGACAAATGTTATCATTGGCATCCTTGAGGAGATGAGTGATAAGGCTTGGTTTTAAGCAGAGTGCAAACAGGAGGGAGAGAGCTCTGGTAACTGATCTGACTGCCCTGGGGTCACATTTCTCCCCTTTCTCAGGAGAGCAGTTTGAAACGCTGCTGGGATCCTGTTGCAATGACATGTTTGGGGACAGCGTCACAACAAATTTCACTTCTACCTGATCTGCAAAACATCAGAGCACAAGTGAGCACATTAATGAGCTCAATGCCATACGATTCCTTTCATTTGGACTGAGTTGTCTTTACATGTAAAGAACTACAGTCATTATAAATGATATTCACAAGTACTATTACATCATAACATTTCTAGTTCAGTGATACCTGTTGCATCATTACATCAGCCCCTAACTTTGTGATCCGCTCTGTTTCCTCTTACTGCTAACTCTGCTACAGCTTCTTACAAAGAATTAATTGCCATGTAACACAGAATCTGGGACACTGCAATGATGCATTACATTTGCTGTCAGTGGCTATGCCAGAAATTACGTTACTTTCTATTTAGTAAGAAGCATCTGAGATTAATTTTCAAAAACTCTCTTTTTGGACTGAAATCTCATAATGTTACTGGCTATTTATTTATATCAACAAGTCACACCTCTTGTAAGATTTTTTTTCTTCTTCTGTAACTTAGGCTGTCTGCTACAGATGTTAATAGTTTTTTAGTAAGCAGAATTTCAGTTTACACGTGACAATACATTAACAAAGAAATACACATCAGCTCTCCTTTAAAAAAGTGCTTATTAAACTGTACTCACAATAGAAGGCCTCATGCATCAATTTGGGTAGAGCCAAAGAGTAAAAGTGGAAAAGAGAGAAGGTATCAGGTCTATTCTCCATGATGTCCTTGAGTCCCACCATGGGACAAAACACTGATGAACTTAATGAAATTTCTGCTTTAATAAAGCATGCTTTAACACTTTGCTGATACAGCTTGGAAACACCAATGCCACTGCGTTTATGCATAGCTGGTATGATAAAAAGAGGTTTGCTCTTCCCATTGAGCAACAGAAAGTCCTGAGGAACAGAGAAAACATCTGGACTGATAAGCCACAGCATGGGAAAAAATGAATCCAGAAAATAGCTGGAGTGGAGGGCTCACTGCACTTTTTTTTCTTTTTTGACAAATAATGTCCAGTTGAAATTGGTGAAAATGCAGTGAACATGATCTAGCATTGGGTCATGGTCACTGCTGGCAAAATTTGATTTGATGCCCTTGGAGCCTGCTCCTCATGGTTGTGATAAATGGTGAAAAGGAGGTGTTGCAGCGGAGATGGTGATTGCTAGGTGGACTCTGTGGAAAGGTAATTGCCAGCAGAACAGTATCCTGGTGAATCCATACAAATACTTTCGCAATGAAAGCCTGCTACATATTCTGTCTTATTTATTTTTTTAAACAGCTAAATAGGAAATGAATTGCAGAGAAGGATAAAGAAGAAATTTTTGGACTGAGTTAAGCAAGGCCTCAAGAAATCCAGGGGTTCCACAAACAAAGCAGATGTAATTAATGCAAAAACTTTGCTATCAACATTTTCCTCAAATACCTCATGGTAAGAAAACCACAGTTGTCTCAAATAGAGCTGCAAAGCTACAGCAGGAGAATATCAACCTGTGGACGTCAACTAGTGTGCAAAGAAATTCAAAAGGCTGGCTGGAGATGAATCAGACCCAGAAAGACATGCTTTGCCAGATGGTCTTCTATGAATCTCATTCGAACGTATTTTCAGCACAAGAGAAATTACTGAGTACTGCAGGGTCAAACAAGAACAAGTTGTCAAAGTCCGCACAGCATATTACATACAAACTGTGAATTATTCTTAAGAAAGTAACCTCCTGTGATGAGTGATAATCTGTAGGTAAAACCTTGCAATTTCACAGAGACATTTTGAAATATATTAGTTAATTCCTGCTCGTTTAACTTCAAAAAGTAGCTGTTCCTGGAGCAGGAGATATAGGAAGATGTGAAGGAAATATGTATTTTCTCTGCTAAATTATCCAGAAGGGAGTTTTGCATTGCCTCTTTACCTTATCCTGTGCAATGGTGTTCTTATATTACTACAGGAATTCTATTGCTGCAAAATATTCAAACCTTTGGTAAGTCATTTAATCTAGTGGCTAAAAGAGATTAAGAGATAGTGATGGCAAAAGGTCCAGTAATTTCCCCAATATTAAGTATAGTCCTTGAAGCTTTACATTTGTTAATTAAAACCATTGGAACAAGTGAAAACTCTTTGAAAAGAGCTTGAAACTGTGTAATGATAACTCTTCAGGGAGCACAAGGGCTTAGTTGAGATGTGTTCCATGCAGAGCTTTCATGCAAATTCTCATTGCTGACAAAACACATTGCACTGTAACTCTTGTTGCACAACAAAATGCAAAGTTTAGTCTTTCCTTGGTGCAAAAGCGTGAAAGAAAGAAAACAGCATTTCAAACACTTTCCATCTCTGCGGGGAGTATGAGAAACTTATATCTGAGATGAAATCTTGAGGATTTGCTTAACCCCCCCCAGACCTTCTCTTCCCACTGTGACCCACCTCTCCATTTTACCAACCAGAGATGTGATGAGGAATGGAGGAGCAATTGTTGGCATATCAACTTTGTCCTACTGCATCTTCACTCTTTTTCTTCCCCTGCCCCCGCCCCCAACACTGTTTGTTGAACCTAATGATATGCTCCTTGGCAAGGCATCTGGACATCCGGCTACAGACCAGGGTTTTCCTAATTACGGAGTGCAGCTGGAACCAATTCTTCCAGTCTCGAGTGCCTGGATGTCTGCCTCAGGCCAACTGGCAGCTGGCTCAGATAATGATTCAGAAAAGATGTACTCAGAACTCAACTTGCTGAAGCACAGATAAACTGTAAAGGTGAAGGTGCTGGTGAAAAACAGTGCACCGTGAGCATTTAGCATGCGCAGAACAGTCCGGTTTGCAGCCAACCAAGGTCTTGTATAAAATTTGAGGCACACATGAAAACAAGCTACTGATAATGCTATTCTTCCACTTTTTCAGGTCTTTACTGGGAAGCACACAGGCTGCTGTGCTGGGGTGGCCTTTGGTGGCGGCCAGAGTGACACCAGGCAGAGCTGGAATAACTTTAGAGGACTGGTCCTGGCCTCCTCTTCAGTTTTTGTCATGAAAGTTTCATGTTTCATTCATTTACTATTCATATGCTGACAAATTTCAAATGCATGTCAGCACTTCTGATCTCTTTTGCTCTGCTCAGAGCCCCATGCTGATCACGTCAGACATCCCATTTGAGCCACCAACATCACCTCAAAATGAACTCCTAGAACTTCCCTCAAAACACCCTAAAAGAGCATTGCAGAACATACACAATGGTACGAAGAGAGGAGAACCTCTCCATTTCACTAAGAAATGATCTTTTTTCTTGGTCTTTAGCCCATCACCTCTAAGACCTCCAAAAAGATTTGGGCTCCCTTCCAAGTCTGTCATTTACCCAAAGACACTCAAATTTCCCCCTCAAGACCTGGGAGCTAAAGGACGTTGATGGCTTAGCTACAGAGTCAAGCACAAGAGCAATCACTCAGTTAATTCAAGGTTTTTGGCATAACTTAAAACAGTATTTAAGCCTTTTTTCCCCTGTTATATATTATTCCTATTTTAAGTTATCTGCAGTGAAACCATACTGTTAAAACCAACTTAGAGGAATTCATTTTTACTTCATTCTGTTTAAAGCATCATATTTGTTTAACTTTTCGATGGCTTATTTAATTCAAATACTCTAGGAAGCCATGAGGAAAACAGTGTCATCATTAAAGATTCACCACTCTCCCTCTTCATAAGGGCTGGAAGAGATCGTAACTCACTTCTTGAAATCTGAAATGAGTCATCCAGAAAAACCATCCAGACTTTACAGATATGCCTTAGATGAAAGCCAAGTCAGAATAAACACCAGAACAAAATCCACTTCTCCTGGTCTTCTTCATGTGTCATAAAGAAACAATATAATAAAATTGCAGAGAGTGATGTCAACTCTAAAACAAATCTGAACAACCAAGGTAAAGCTCACAGGCACAGTACTAAAAGTAGAGATGGACAAGTGTTGAAAATTCCTCATTGTACTTAAATCCCTGCTGGTATTACACTGATTTATAGGGGATCTACTAGAGAATGATGTGTTTGCATGTAAGTGAAGAGAGTGGTGCATCTCCAGAAGGCCCTGGCACAGGCACAGTCTTCAGGGGACATTGTCCTATGCCTTCACAAGTGATGTGAAGTCCAAGGAAGAAGTGAGGTGTTGTGCTGATAGTGGTCTGAATGCAGCATCCTAGTGAAGATGAGGCACAGGCATGGGCAGGAAGGAAGGTGACCCCATACCCACACGTGGATTTCACCTTCTGTATTCTCATAAAAATACACCTGATTTTCATCTCCGTGGGATTTGACATTCAGCTACCTTCACGTAAGAATAGACAGCAATTTTTTTTTCTAAGATACCTAAGGAGCACACATTGTCATCTTGATAGCTCAAACAAAGCCAGAAACCACACTGTACTTATCCATCAAGAGAGGATGGCACAGGGAGAGTACATCAGTCCTGTTACAGCATTTTTGCTGCACCTCTTCTTACAAGTACCAGGCACCTACTTACAATGGGGGTCAAAATGCAATATAGATTTAAAGGGAGAGAAAGCAGCTGCCAGCTCTATTCTTGAAATCTTTCTTGCGGTGAAAAAAGCCAAACCCAATACAAACAAGTACCTTGCCACAAAAGAAAGTGCTTGAACACAGTTGCACAAAGATAACAGTATTTTAAGGTAGCTTTGCTGGGAAGATTTTCAGATCAGACTAAGCAACGCAGCCTGAAATCATTTCGGTCTGAACAGAATTCATTATGTAAACAAAACAGGGAAATATTTTTTTAAGATGTCAGGTTGGATTTTCTTCTATTAGAAGTAGCATCGTGAGATTTGTTAACTGAATTATCTTTCCCTGCTTGCACACCTTGAAGCTGTAGCTGACTGCCTGCAGAGATGATTACAGGATCCGCCACGGAACGGACAAATGAGTTCTGGTCTGCTATCAAAAAGCCAGAAGCCGTAAATCTCTCATTATCCATGCCATTAGAAGCAAGGTGCTCATCAGGGGGCTAGAAAGAGCACAGGAATTATATCTTGACACCTATGCATAAGAGAAAAATATTGTGTTTTCATTATGCATTGCTATTACTCTTTATCTTCAGTTAATAAAGTGAGGAATCTCCCCCAGCATATCCATCACACAAACACACACACAGAGCTAATGAAGCAGATTCTTCACTTTCTCATTTTTCCCTTTTCCCTGCTCCACCAAGATTTTCTGTTTGTTTATTTTATATTTATTTGTTGTAGTTTTTTGGGGGGAGGCAGTTCTTGTTTGTTTGTTTTCCATTTTCAGTAGTGTGGGGAGGAACACATTCCTAGGTTTCTCTTGGCAGCACAAGCTTACACTAACAAATTGCAGCTCCTGGAAGCAGGGACTAACTCACCAACCTGCTAAAGCCCAGCTGTATGGCCATAACTCAGGCCAAAGACTCAAATGGGAGTACACAGGGAGATTTAAACCGACATACATTTTGTTTTTTTAGTCTAAATAACATAGCCTGGCACTGGAGCTCCCTGGTGGAGCTCTTCTGAGATGTTTATAAAATATAGTGGGAATAGAATGGGGAAGCTCAAAGACAAGTTGTTAGTGGGAGGATATCTAAGATACAGAGTATTGGATTGGATGATGAGGCATAATACCACGTAACAGCAAAACCATATTCTTTCGTTATTTTTCTTCAGTGTTTTCATTGTAGAAATGGAAGAGAAGCCATAAATGTCGCAGGTTCCTTCCACTGTGAAAGTAGAAGGAAGAACCTGGGACAAGGAGTGAGTCATTGAGCTTTCCAGTGCTGGTGAGCTAAGCTGTGGAGGTGTTGAAGCTCCATGGCTTCCTCACTCCGATGACCGGAGGACCAGTTTCTGCATCACAAAAAGAAAACAATATAGTCCATATATTTCAGCGGGATTCTTGGGAACGAATATTATGTATAACTTGGAAAAGTTTTCCTAACAAGATTTTGTAAACAAACAAACAAACAAACAAACAAATAAATTCTCTTTGGAGAAGAGGGATCCTGTACAAGTAATCCTGCCAAGTCTGATTCCTGTACGAGGTGCTCCATCCCCAAAATGAGGTAAGGGACATGAACAAGAACTGGCAACAAGGGAGACGACAGCTTTGGTTTGTTGTCAGTGTTCCTGTTTGATAACTTCCCCACACCCAAGACAAATCTTCCCACAGTGCCTCAGCAGCTCTGGAAGTAGAACCTGTAGAGGAGTTGCCTGGATTTGGGGGCTGGTCTTGGGACCATGCGGAAAAAGACAGATCAGTGGGAACCAAATGAAGATGAAGGGCTGATGGGCTCTGAAATTCCATCACTGCCATGGCATAAGAGGAGAAAAAACGTAACAGGATGACTGCTGGACACACGCCATTTTGTGCAAGACAGATGTAACACTAACTTTTGGGGTAGACAAATCTTGCCTTAAACATTTATACATGAACACTAGATGCGTCAGTAGTTTGTACAGAAAAAAGAAGAGCCCAAATCACATCAAAATTTAATTTTTAAGGCTCCTCTTATCTCTGTAATTTTAAGGCATTTTGAATACTATTCCAGGTACAGATCTTGCACTAAGATTCATTAGTATTGTACTATCATTTGGCATATGTCTATATAAAGAAGCAATTAATAGAAACGTTTCATACAGAAAGAGGTATTAAAATGGACCTTCTACCATTCTCAAAGTCCCCTTCACATTATTTTATCAAGGCACCCATATTTTAGTGACCACATCCATTTCTGAAAGCGCAAGAATGTTTAAGATAGCCAAAAAATTCTTCAGTGATTGTAAACATAACAAATACTATGCATAAGCAAACAAAGGAGAAGCAGTACTGTAGCCAGAAATTATATTTATGAGGAGTTATTCTAGCGTTACTACGTGCATTCATGTAAAGGTCATAACATACACAAAATTTGGTGGTACAAATGAGTTTTGTAAACAAAAATTCCACCAGTGTTACTCAGAACTGGTAGCAATTATAAAATTTGTGCATTCGCCTGATGCTGATTGTGCATAATAGGAGCTAGAGGTAACACAATATTTCTTACGTTACCTGCTTTTGTAAAAGCATAACTTTAAGATAAGAAACTGTAAAGAGGACAAGAGAAAACCTGTGCACTGTCTGCTGTGCATGCACTTTGTGGCTTAATATATACCCTTGCTGCAGGGATTTCACTTTATTGATTTTTTTCCTGTTAATACTCTTAATACAGCAATGAGAGATGCTGTGGGTATAGATGCTTTCATCAAGATATCAAAAGCAGTGATTCCAATACGCATCTATATTAGTCCAATTTTGTTAACAAAACAAAAACAAAACAAAAAAACAGGATGTTCTCATGAGCCAAATTTGACACTGAAAGATTTGTGCAATGGAACTAAACTCAGTGCAGCACCAGTCATGCCAGATTTAATGTAGACTTATATGTTACTTTTGTATAATAGAAGCATTCAGTTTTGTATAATACTTGGGATATTATTTCTTTCTGGAATGTTGTTCACATAACCTGATGTGATTATAGACATCAGAGTCTGCTTGATAATGCTGGATGAAGTAGGCTAGAACCGTAAGAAAAATTCAGTGTTTACTGGGTAAAAGCACAATAGCTAGGATTTAAATAGGTGCAAAGCCTAGAAAATTAGAGTTCCAAGTCTCTACTTCGATGACAAAGCAAATAGTTTTATTTCACATAATGTAAGAAGACTGCACAACTCCCACTGTTTTCAGTCGCCACTGACTTGCCTCAACTCCAAATCCAGCCGCGCTTCACGCAGCTGAACTTGGTAATTATTTTACCACATAAAACTCTCCAGTTGGTGAGATAACATCTACATTTGCCTTTTGAGCGGAAGGTAAAACAGATCTCTGTTTACAGTGTGTTTTCACCACACAGTCATGCTTTGTTTGATCTTGAAAATCAGCCTTTCTGAGTTCCACTGCAACAGGTATAGAAACACAGATCATCCTAGAAAATACAGTAATAAGAACATGGTAATAGGAACACAAAACAGGACATTTTATCACTAGGTTCCATTGAACTGATAATTGGTAATTGCTTTTTCCTTTTTTTTAAAAAAAATCAGTCTTTCAGTTAAAAAATGGAGGGTGCAGAAAAGCTCAGAACTGATGATTAAACGTAAAAGACCCAGAACCTTAATATTTGATGTTTTCTAAGTACCAGTTAACAAGGATGACATTAAGAGTTTTCAGGCTCTCTTTTGATGGTGGACATCACCTGAAGAAGACAATATGGAGATGGGAGCCACCAGCACCCATGGGCCCCCAGCCCCAGCAGCTCAGCCAGACCCAGTGGCCACGGCTGCTTTTCCAGCAGGCAATAACCTGCTGCCTAGCAACAACCCAAAACTCCTGGTTGGTTGTATATGCCATTTTTTGTTCACAACTAAAAGCTCCGATCCCAAATTCAGTAACACCAGAGCTGGAACAGATGGGTAAGAAATTGCATTTTGCTTTATTTGCTGCAGCATTTCCCCACTCTGTGGTGTTACACTCACAACACGCACACGAACTCCCCAGCACCTTTTGATACAAAACCAATCTGAGAAATATTTTAAAATGTGAGTAGTTATATTCACTGTAGTTGTCCCCCAGGAGCTACCCCTATGAATAAGGTCATTCACATACCTACATACACTTACATGTCTGGATAGCAAGGCACAGTTATGCTTGCATGAAATTCTTCTGCATATTTTAGAAGACCTGAATTTTTTCCAATTAATTACTACTAGCAAATCAATTAAAAATAATCATAGAAAAAAAAATAAAAAAGAAGACAAAACAAAGCAAGCACTTTTGTATTGTGCTGTCTACTTGGATGCAATTTGAACTTGATTTCCAGAAGGAACTTATGTTTTAGTCCTTCTGACTATCCAACCTGGGCCTTTGGTTCTCGTGGGCTGTTTCAATCAGTGTAATAGTAGGGTCAACAGCTGACATCCAACAAGTTTGCTGTAACAGTAAATAAATAAATACATTAAATGATTTTGTAGAAATGAGAGGCCACCCCAGAGAAAAGTGCACTGGTTTTCCTCCATTTGACCCCCAGCTGACAGAGAAATGCTCTTACCAGCCACCCAGGGCACACGTAGTGCCAGAGGGATCACAGCTCCTTGTCCAGGAGCAGCAAGGAGGCACTGGGGACAGATAAAAGAGGATGGTGATGCAGAGAGGAGAGAGCAGCGCCAAGGGGAGACTCAGGGTACTGACTCATGGGTTTCATCAGCTCTGCTCCTCACACCACCACTTCTATCTTGATAGCCCGTATTCTCAATTTCATCTTTTTGTTTTCTAAAAAAATACAGAAAACTCATGCTAAGATTATGAAATCTGAGAGGCTTTTCAAAACTATGAAGGAAAGTTAAGTGCTGAATGCCGACTTAATGATGCTGCAAGTGCTTGACCTCAGTACTGCTATACCCTAGACATAATCACGTGCAACATCTGCCGTGTTCAAAGCCACTTAAATAATAACTGGAGTAGTCACCTGCCTAAATTTGTCTACACTAGCCTTGGCATTGGAAACTCAAATGTGGAGAATTGGAAACTTCTCTGTGGAGAATGCCTGGGAAAACGCAGTGAAGAAATAACGACAGCTTTGGTTGGGATAACAAAATGCTGAGGTAACTATCTACCAAAGGCAAAATTAAGTTGTTACAGATGATTACCACCACCACTTTGTTTGTCCTACAGTTGTTCTGTTCAGCAACAATCTCTGATCCACAGCCAGTGCAAAAGCCATTAAATAATTTAGTAGCACTCTGCATCCGTTGCAGCTCCCCAGCCAAATTCAGGCCTCTCAATTTCATTCCTTCTGCTGGGTGTTCTGGGATGAGAATTGATCCCAAGGGTCTCTTCACATTCAGTAGTTAGAGGAGACAGACTGTGCTGAATGCACTTTCAGAAACCTCTTGGTCATCACTAATATTCTTTCCAACATTAACTACCATTAAACTCTCCCACTAGAAGCTGCAGAATGAGCTACAGGACATTAAAGAGTATTTTCAAGCTTAGCAAGGGGGATGCTAAGAGCTCCCACGCAGGATGCACCCTCTGCTCAGTGTGATGCTCAGCTGGGATGGCTCTTGTGTACCAGGTGTTGATCTACCTGAGGCCAAGAGCAAGCACCTCTGTGCAGTGAGAGAGATTCATTCTCCCACAGAGAGACAGCGCAAGTCTGTACACCTTGGCAAAGGAGAGATTTAGGTGGAGTTCTCTTTTGGGACAGTTTCAGCTGAAAATTTAGGTTAGACATAAGACCCCACATGCGACTATCTGCATTGCTATGGTCCTCATGTAAATTACATTTCAGGATGTCCGTGCCCTGTTCTGAGCTGCCTCCCAGCTGAGCTCTCTCACAATGCAACATGATTGTCCCCTCCCTGCCTTCTCTAACCCTAGCGAAAGCACCAAAGAAAAAAATCCTTTGGAACAGTCTGTATTATTATGTAGCAGGTAGCAGTGATTAACATGACCTTCTTGTGAAGCACTTTCACATACACTGTGCCAGGGTTACTCGCTGCCAGTCACGCTGACTCAGTTAATGTGTGTATCTGCAAAACCCAACACCTAGTTCTACCTGGGTTCTGCATCCTTTTGAAAATACAGATCTCAACCCTCCACACCCTGTGTTCAGACACTATGAAACCACTGCCTGTAGCTCCGGAAATGATGCACTTCAGTTTTAACCAAACCATGCTATCCCCCCTTCTAGAAATAAAAGATTTCACTTCTCCTCCACGTAGCATGCAACCTCTTTTCTCCTTTCACACAGCACAACTACATGATCTTCATGTCTTAATTTTTTGGTATAGGTTTGGATTTATTGGATTACTTGATGTTACTTCTACTGCTTTTCAATTGTTTTCTAGCACAGGGTGTGGTTTAAGCTATTATTCAGCTGTTTGCATTGGATATTTTTTCATTTCTACTCAAAAAAGTTGTCTTGATGACTTTTTAGTCCAGAGGAAAAATGGAGAACAGCTTGGCCTTTGCTAGGGCACACATAAGTGTGTGCTGAGAGCACACAGACAGCTGTCCCACCATGAGGATGCAAACAGCAAGCCTGTACCATTTGTTTTAAGCCACGGATATCTATTCTCCTGCAGGAGCTTAGAGATCTCGTGTTTTGTTCCCCATGATACATTCATGCAATTTGGTTAGTGAGAATGATAAACAGATGTGTATACATGGGTATCGATTCTACAGAGTGCTGCATTATTCAGGAGAATGGGGAGTAAAAGGCCAATTTCTATAACTGAAGTATTTACTGTAAGTTAAAATCCTACCAATTGAATCCAACATCAGAGGATCCTTGCAAGACTCATGTTCTGCTTTAATTGCTCAAAACACTAAGTTAGAATACAACAAAGAGAAAGCAAATTCAGGACTACTCTTTTATACACTGCTTAATATATTCTGTTAATTGCAATCCTATAGCACATACTAATGTCACCCATGGACACACTGCAGAGATACCTGAAGCAACAGACAATGGCATGCTCAAGCTTATGTTCATTTGGGGTGAATATCTTGGCCCCCTTAAATCAAATGATAGGCTCTCAGTATACTGATCTTCTTTTAAAGGAAAAAAAAATAAGATACAGTTATAAGTGAATAAACACACTGTATGATTAGTGAGGTGACAGTGATCTATCATGTAAACAAACAAAAATTTCAGCAGGTGATTTATATTTTCTAAAATAAAAGGGCAAAGATGTTGCTCGTATTCTAGGTTGAAACCATTATTTTGGAAGGTCAGTCTAGTATATGTCACAGTGATTTAGTACTGCCTTATTACTCCAAATGTATTACTGCATTAGTTACAGTAATATTGGGATTAACGTTCTGGCCATAATATTAATGCTGATAGGTATATAAATGCAGATTTATCTACTTCATTCGGCATTTAAGGAAAGTTTATTAATTCATGATTGGATGGTGGAGTTTTACTTTTTATTTTATTAAAGAAAGTAACCAAATTGAGCACCAGCGTCTCTGTACCTCGGTTATTAGCCAATGTTTCTGGGTGTGAGTGACAGCACCAGGATAATGCCAGGTTTTACAAGGTTCACTCCCCTTCAGACAGCGCTGTCATTTAGTTCTCTGTTGTTTTAAAAAGTCATGTCTAAATCAATAAGTTGTTATTGACTTCCCTGAAACCAGCTGAGACAAAGTTCCGATATCTCCAAAGTTTATTCTTCCAAAGCCCCTGCTTTTCCTGACACAGCTTCTAGGTAGTTGCTACTGGATTAAGATCTGTAACATACTAAACCCAAATCATAATAACATCGTGCTCTGAGGAGCCAGCCCCAGAAGCAGCACGATGGGCCGGGTCTGTAACGTGGGAAGAGAAGCTGAAATAGAGCAGGTTGCCTCGAATGAGGAGTTTCCATTACCTTCGCCTACAGCGAGTTCTGATAACAGGCACTGCTTTCTGTGATGAAATAAACAGCTTTATGTTACTGACCTCTATCACATATAGCCATGAAATCCAAGTACAATTGTAGCTATTTGGTGCTTTTTAGATATTCATTTCTCTTCCCTGGCGCTTAAGAGGTCTGACTGAAGGCAGCTTAGACTAGATTAGGCTTCCGACACCTTCATGCATTATAGACTTCAAAATACAGCTTTTCCCTTCCAGAAGGTGAAAGTGTTGAGTCATTTCTTTTAAAGACCTGATGGAGGTTATTGCTCATAAAAAGAACAACCCGGCAGTTTGAGGCTGGGCTGAGCCAGACGCTGCAGCCGGCTGCACCACGGAGCGGGGCTAGGCCCGGGGCCCAGGCCTGCATCCCGCTCGCCCTTCCAGCCAGGCACTAGCAGCTTCTCCTAGGTAATAACGTGGATTATCAAGGGCTCATCGGATGGAATCGTGTGCCAGAGATAATTGTGGCTTAAAATGCAAGAGCCCAGTAGAAAGGGATTGTCATTTGTGAAGTCGGTCCATTTTATGGCGACATAACCCGCGGATTACAGTGGAGGATAATTTGGCAGTTAACAGTTTCAGTGGCTCAGAGACATAAAACACGGTCCCATCAATGTGTAAGATTAGAAATAACTAGCCCCTATATGGTAAAGTCATCAGTTAGAAACTAGACTCCATCTGGGGACATTTTGTAGTGATGCCTGAGGGACAAGTAAGGCGGGACCTTTGACTTGCATGATTTGGAAGGGACTGGGACCTAATTAAATCTGCAAAGATGCAGTAACCGCAGTAAAAGGGTTTTTAAATATGAAACGTATTCCCTCTCTCTAAACAAACTAGGTATATTACACGCTGGAACAGTAAGAAAATTAATCAAAAGACGGTGAGTAAACAGCTGCTGCGTGGCTGCCAAGTAGAAGATGATACAAAACTACACAGAACCACAGAACATTTAATAAGAACATAAAAAGAACTACTAAATGTTCTTCAAAGGATAAGGCTTTATTTAATTGTGGTGAACACCAAAATGTTCAAAATACTATGTTTTTTTAAATCTGTTTCTCCAAATGCAGAAGTTATAATAAACACTGATTGCCTTAGATAAAGCTAATTCTCTTCCAGAAACGACATACAATTTGCTTCTTCTTTAAAATCACTCATTACAAAAAAATAGACTTGCAGCTTTTCAAAGAGGAATACACAGAGCTATTATATTTTTGCTAGTTAGTTCCCAAAAGTGCTTCTGATCTTCCATTTTCATGAAAAGATTTGGCACTTTGTACTAAAGAAACCAAAAATCTGGAGTTAACTTCTTAGCAATGACTGCCTTGTTTACATGATCTTTCTTCTCCCAAGAAAAAATATCACCATCCGACATAAACATTCTGCTACCCATAACTCAATACTCTGCATTTTTTCAATGCAAAGCTGAATCATTAAAGCCTGGAAGCTCAATGGAAAAGTATTTTAAGGACAAACTAAAAGTGGAGCAGCAGAGACATACTGATTTCAAAGAGAAAACAGTAACCAAGATGACACGTGTAAATTTACACACTTCATCATGCTGCTTAAAGGAGACTAATTAAAACTGCATCAAACTCACTATAGGCAGACCAATGCTGAAATAAGAAAAATACTGAAAATTTTAGCTGCATGTCAAATTTTTTCTTCTCTCTCCCCCACCCCTCTTCCACCCTGAGTCAATTCATTGTTTTAATCTACCATAAAACTCCTGTGAAATTATGCACTATTTGGAATTACCCAAAGAACTGTGAACTCAATAATCCTCATTTCAGCCAGCCTTGGTGAAAGGATATCAAACCAAGATTTGAGCTATGAGTTAATTATCCCATACAACATATCCACAGTCAACTGCACAACTAGAAACCACATAATTAGTATGATGAGCAAGACTATTCCCTTAAAAGTCTCATAGAAACCAGCTATGAACAGTAAAGAAGTCACCATAGGTTCACACTGGGGATGTATAGAGCTATTTTAACTTGAATGCTGCCATGCCTATCTTCCGTGAAAACGAATCAGTCATCATCAATGTTTAGAAACGGATTAGTGTTTTCTTTTAACCACAGTGCACACATATAAAGTGATTCCTCCTCTGCACAAGTTTCCAAACTAGTTAGCGTGATGCATGTGTCATTCCCGTGAGCACCCAGCTGCACACACTGCAGTTGCACAAGCAGCAACATTAGAGAAGTTCAGCGGGCTTTACAAGAAAAGAAAATACAATCACTTTTTCTGTTTCTGGTAGAAGAGCTTGATGGCTAGTCAATCTCCATTAGAAAAATCAACGTCCTAAATACTCAAGTATTTCAAGCCTTCAAGTGACCTTTCAAGAGGATTTCAGTTCAAAAACACGTTATGAGGAGAAGCTATGGATTTTGGAATTCACCTTATATCCAAAGCCTTTGCTAAATGTCTCAGAGATTTCTATAAATGTAAAATAAACATCAGTGGAGATCAAAGCAAGGAAAAACGAATTAAGGAAAAGGCAGGCTGGTGTCTAACCACTGATCTGGGTCAAGCAACATATATAGCTATTTGTCTTTGGGTACGTGTGTTGAAAATGCAACTCACAGCCTTCAGAATGAGAGCGATCTCTCCTCAGGTGGTCAGTTAGAGAACAGGAGGGAGATTGAGGGGTATGGAGTGGGAAAAAAGCACTCATTAAAAAAAATAATCTCACCTAAAAAAGCAGTCCCTATGCAGGGAAATCCAACACAGAGAAGGAAAGATGAAAGCTTTACTGGGAAAACTCCAGGGACCAAGGAGCCTGCAAGGAAAGCCTGGCTCCATCCACACCAGAATAGAACAGTACAGTTGGTGCTTCTAAAGGTGGGAGAGCGTCCTGTTCCTTGCATGTCTTCCCTTTTCCCTCCTCCTCCTTCAAGCAAAAACTGCAGAGAAATTGACATGTATCTATGTAGAAGCCTCTATATCCTTGGACAGAGTGGATAAAGAAAGTCACAGGTCAAAAATACAATAAAAAAGTTAAAATATTGCAAAGAACAGTCAACACAAGTAAGACTGCATTTACACAGAGAGTATAAAAATAGCAACTGAAGCAATACTCTGCAAGTTCTAATGGGCATAAAAGCACTGAGTAAACGAGAATGCCTGTTTATTTTTAAAAAGTGGGATGCAGATATCATGGCCATCTCAGAAATATGATGGGATTCAGATAAATCAGAGGACACTAGGAAAAAAACCAACACAGTGTGAATTACAAAGAAATGGCAGAAGACCAGGCTGACAAAGCAGCAGATCCAAGAATAAAGTAAACAAGCAAAATGTACACATCTGTACCTCAACATCTCCTTAAACTCAACTTTTATGTTAAAATAGATATATCCTAAGAACAATACTGACTCAGAATGGCCCAGAAAGGGGACAATTGCTGCAAAATCTGAAAAGACTAAATGAGCTGGGATTTGTCCGTAGAGGTTGGGAAAGGAGTGATGTGATAGAGATCTGAAAAGAAATAATAAAAATCACAGCTTTCAAAAGATGCTTGGGAAGAGGCATTGGGGGCTAAACCACTGGATATATTATTAAACATGAACACTGTAAGACATTTTCTATGCAAAACACAATTAAATTGTGAACCTAAATGACACAAACCAACGTCGTAGAGTACAAATTCCAAAAAGCAATTAGGCGAGTTTATGGAGGGTAAGTCCAGCCTTGGCATTAATCAAGATTATAGAGAGGCTGTTCCAAGCTCAGGAAGATCCCTGGCTGAGGAAGCCAGGAAGGCATGCCAGGAACGATGCAGTGTTCTCTGCTCTCAGTTTTTTGGCCAGAATCAGGATCATGATGTAACTGGATCTTTACTCTGACCTAGCATTGCTGGTATGTTCCCATCACTGCCCCTCTTCAGAGTCGCTGTGAGCACCATTTAGAAATATTCGGGGGGCTGAGGGGCTGGCTTGTGTGTCCCAGCACAGGAGGTAGAGAAGACTTTAAGAGAAAATGCCAAAGTGGTTTTCTTGTTTGTTAAGCTTTCAAGCTAGATCTTTTCCATGATAATATTCAAGGTCATGTTGACTTTAAAGTCCTATACACAGCCAAACAGTGAACTGCAAGCATTCATGAATACCAGCAAATGCAGCGTTTTACTGCAGGAGAATGCATCTGAGAGACTAACTCACCTTTAACATAAAAACAACCTGTAAGGAAACTCTAACAGCTCCAATGAGTAAATTATTGACCCAATAACTCCGTAATTCAAGTATTTTAGTATGTAGGAATTGCAAAAGACACAGCTTTGACATACATTTTCAGAGGCGTTCAATAAATAAAATTAAATAAAACAAGTTCAGAGGTCCCACCTTAAAGTCATTTGTGCAAAACTGCATAAACTGAGCTGAAGAAGAAACCTCTGTTCTAAGACAAAAGCTGTTTGTTGGAAAACAAAGCAGCACATTCAAGATTTTTGCCCACCCATACAATGGGAGGATACTCTGGAGAACAAGGTCATAAACTGCATTGTCTGTATGGCTGTTTGGAAGCAGTGATGGAGTTACTGTAAAGATTTATCAGCAAGAGCAGTGAGGTCACCATGCCCCAAGTCACAGAAAATGTTCATCTACCTATAACCCCATTACAGTTCACAAGTTAAATATTTTCTTTCTCAACCCTTTGGCTTCAGAAAACATGTATTTACCTTATAAAGCTGTAATTCTGCATCAACATTCAGCTAATTGGAGGTTTACTGTCATTAATTTAGATAATATACATTCATCTTACAAAAACAGCTTCTAGCATCTTCTTTAATTTAACCTTTCCTTTAGCCCTCTTCTTTCACTGTCACACAACTAGCAATTCAGTGCTCACAAATGACCTCCCGTGCCCCAGCCATGCCATAACAATCAATGGTGGAAAATTCATAAAACTGATTAAATTCTGCAATGTTTGCTTTGATGAATTAGTAGGATTTGTTCGCTTTAACTGCTTAGTGTTAATCTTTGATTTTTAGCTGAGTGCACTACACTGGAAAGAGTAAAGCAGGGACACATCATATTTTTGTTATTTAAATTTCTGTAGTGACCCAGCATTCATTGCAGTAAAGCTGACTTTTTAAGATTTTTAATTTTTATCTGTTATCTCACTACTTTGAACCATACAGGGAGAAACTGCCCGCAACAAAGCCTTTCTCTATGAAATTGGACATAACTACATACAATGTACAGTGATTATAGGTTCCTACCTGGTGTGACACCATGCTGGAAGGAAACAGTGGAGGATCATTTTCCCAGAAAGCTTTAAGGGTGGCAAAACATCTCAAAGTGAAAAAATGAACTCCATCACTGCAAATCACATAACATGTTTTGTTCAACATTTAATTATTATTCACCATTTAAATTAAGAATTGGAAGGGAAATTCGTTCTGAGCTTTTTCCATTTTCCTCATACACACAATTTGGCTAATGAACCAAGAAACCAATTAGTGAAACAGCTCAATTTATAGCAGGTTAGGGTAATCTTTAGCCAGGGCACCGTTAAAACTCCTGTGCTGTGAAAAGAAGACTTTTCATCTTCACAAATGGTACCGGGGAGTTAATGAGCCCTCTTAATACAAAGCATCAGCTATAGCCCTGCTTGCCCAGGGACTTCACCTCTCCCCAGCAGCACTGCTGTGAAACAGCAGAATCTGGGCAAAATCTCTATGTAAACACAGTATTTCCTTTCTATTTGAACTTCGCTGGATCTTGGCACATTTTGGCGCATGGATGCACAGTCCACAGCAGTGCACACAGCTGGATGTCTACATAAGAGCTAGAGCTGTGGTTTTAGAAGAAGATTCTTTTTCATGAAGCAGTTGTCCTCTGCACAGCTCCCTCTTACCACCACAGCTCAGTTTCACACCCAGGTGCCACACTGAAGTCTTTTCCCCAGTTTCTAGCCCTGGTTGCTGGATGCAGACGATCTGCGAGCTGCAGCCCTGTATCAGCTCTGTCTCAGTTGCGGCTGAGAAGGTTTATGAGAGAGGCCACTCTCCAGTTCCAGGGATGCCCTCTGAGGTGCCCTGGTTCCATGAACCCGTGCAAGAAGTCTCACATTCTAGAGACCAAAAAAAACCACAGAACAAACAAGCAAAAACACCCGAAAAACCACACAAGATCTCTGGGGATTCAGAGGGGAGGATGCTCACCCCAGCTGCTGGGCTAATGGGAAGGGCTTATCTCAATTCCTGCCTTGTTCCCAGGTGTTGGCATCCACAGCCCCAAACCACTCCTTCGTGCCTGATGTCTCAGCTAGTTTCCCTAGTTTAAAGTAAACGGTTCATTAAAGGGGCTAAAGAAACAGCAGGTGGACTTTTGACCTCAGCTTCAAAAGTAAATTTTCCCAGTTCCCAGAACCAATCCACAGCCAGGCTGGAGGGTGGGCCAGGTAAAGCAACACAAGGTTCACAGGATAAAAAAAAAAACATAGAGGAATAGGGGAGGCAATCCACTGCTAAAAGGAAATCTTTGCTCCAGGGACTGCTCATGCATTTTGTATGACAAAAAGTAATAAAGTAGATTAAAAAAAAATAAGAATCAGGAGCAGCAGCCCAGGCATTCCCTTCTGCTGCTGCAAAACCCACACAGGTGGCACTAAGTTTTATAACACTGAATACATCCTTGTTTGGAAAACCACATTTATTCTGTGGGGTTTCCATCCTACCACCACCTGTTTACAAACATCTTATCATCATCCCAGATTAACTCAATAAAAAAAGATACAGGCTCTGTGCCCCAGAGGCATGTGTGTACCAACATCAAAACTTTATACTTCCACCTAGGACCTCAAAGTGCTTCCTGTCTTCCTAATATTCCTCCTGCACCTCAGCCTTTGATATTACCCTGGCTTCCAGAAACCAGACCCAACCCTGTCTCTTTGTGTACAGCCCTAATGCCCTGCAGCTGGCCAGGGCAAGTGCCTGGGACAGGGAAGCTCACCTGGGCTGGAAGAGGCTTGCTGGTAAAACCACAGGGAAAAGGTAAGGACAAGTCATGGATATATGGGAGCAACCTTACAATGTTCTAATAGCACAGTGGTGCTCACTTCAGTTTGGGAATCCCAGGCTTTCATTCAACAGCAGAGCACTTCCAGGGACGATCCTCTGTTGCTGCTCTTTCTTGCAATCAACTTTTGCAATCCCAGCTGGGAAGGGAGACAGGCAAGAGAAAGCAAGCACTTACACTGGAAGTGGAGCCTGCCTGGCACATGCATGCTTAATGAGTCCTGGAATTGGACACAATTCAAAAGTTGTATATAGACAGGCTCAGATCATTACAAACACGAAGTGCAAGAACTAATTTGAACTACTCAAACGTTATTGAGCTGCAATCAACTAATCACTTAAGAAAAAGACCAAGAGTCATGAACAGCTCAGTGTAAACATCTTTTCAGCATGCAATAACAGCCAAAAAGGAAGACAAGTGTTGGACTGCATAAGAAAAAGCACACATTATGGAAAGCACAGCAACACTCTACATAATCCAGCAGTGTGATAAGTACTGTGCCTACTATGGATTCTCATCTGTAACACTTCAAGGGCATTTGAATAGTTTTGTTATACGTACTAGATGGTCTGGTGAGAATTTGGGAACAGATAGTAAACATGGGAGATTTTGCTTTTTAGACTCAGTGCACTGATAACCACAAATTTACTGAAAATATATTTAATTCTAATGCAATCAAGAGTTCCTCTGAGGCTTGAGTTCAATTTGATGCTAGACGTCAGCCACTTCTTTTTTCCTTAGAATAGCAAAGAAAACAGAGAACGAATTTGACTTTATTTACAGCAATGTTAATATTATGAGAAGCATGAGACTTGGTAATTGAGTCAGGAGTAGTAGTGGAGGTCTCCTGTGACAGCCTGTAATTGTCAGAGCTCCGAATAAAGGCAGCAGGCACAGACTCAAGTAGTATTTTGAATGCCCGGAAAGTACCTGTATCAAACCTGGTGCCTGGACCTCTAGAGATTTGCTTCTCACTGTGCTTTGGTCCCTCAATTTTAACATAGGAAATGTTAACCAGAATACTGGATGGGTAATTCTCCACTACAAGCTAAAAATATTTCACCTATAAGTGCATAAAAAATTCTATCCCCTAGCAACTGAGAGATTCCTGCTGGAAACAGTGACAGGAAAGATGGGTCTCCAGGAATGTGGAGTCAAGCAAGGATTCTGTAGGTGTGAAACTGTTGGCAATTACATCTGATCGCTGCCTGCACTTGTTTGTGCTGAATGCGCTCAGATTTGCCGTAGAAATTGGCCTGAAGTATTACAGAATTCCAGGAGCCCTGATTAAAATAAGCTGTTGAAGATGCATGTACTGCAGAGAGGCTCTCGAGTCCGGGGGGAGCTCTGCACGAGCGGGAAGTGTCAGGCACCGGAACAACAACAAATTAAAGGAATGAATCGTCTCAGGAAATGTTATTGCTGGGTTCCAAAAACAAGCTAAAACACTGCTGCTACAGCAGGAGCACAAAGGGGAAGGGAAGCAATGTTAAAAGCAATAAAGTAGAATTGAGATGAGGCAGAGGTAGAGCAACACGCTGGAGACCCAGGCAGTAAATGAGCACGTGATTAGGTGCAAGTCATTACGTGGTAACCTGCCATGACCACCTATCAGCTGGGAGGCCTGGAAGGGCAGTCCCAGCCTGGAAAAAGGACAATGCCCTGCTCACTCCTTCCTTTCCTTACCTTCCTCTCTCCTGAGATAGGATTTCATGCTGTGGTCCCAAACTCTCTCATCCATGCCAACCCCAAGGGCAAAAGCAGTAGTGGATGCACAAAGAGGGCCCTTCCCACATGCACTGGTGAGCCCTGAGCTAGAAAAGATTCTCTAGTTTTATGGAATAGGGCTCAGAGTCCCATTTACGAGAAGCACTGAAGAGCTACTGCAAGGATCTAGCAGGGAAGGGCTCTGCGTGATGCTGAGGGAGATTTGGGTTTGGGAAGCATGGTGACATAGAAATTGCCATCAGCCACACGAAGATGAGGCAAGGAACCAGCATGGATTGTTGCCCAACAGACTTGGTCTCCTGCCTCCGCAGAGGGAAGATCAAGGGTGGGCATCAAGGGGGTGGTGTGGGCAGGAACGTGCCAGGGATGACTCCCAGGGCTATGGCTGAATGTGGTGCTGAAGGCAGGGCTCCATCCATTTGGATGAGGAACATTTTTCCCGAAGGTAATACCAAGAGAGGCTTCATGCTTTCTTACTCTTAAATTTTAGGTTAATTTCAACTCACTGTTCTAAAATGTGGTATCATCATTTCCTTTTAGAGAGATTTATTTTACAGCTAAATTGCTGGTTTGTATTCTGAAAGCTCAGCTACAAGATACCACAGCCTTTGAGGGTGTCTTGGGGATTAATGTACTAAATGTCTGTCTCTCAGATTGCACTATGTTTTTTCATTCACTCTGATACAAGGCATTTCTCCAAGAAGGTGATTTCCCTTCCAGCTCACCATCTCCTTGGCAGAAAATGCATTTTAGTTAGCTAATTAAATATAGCTGCATTCTACGTCAAGTATAGCTACATTGCACATCAAATATCACTAATAATATACGGCAGTAATGTTATGTCTACTTTGAGAATAAGTTGCATTATGCATCATGTCTACAATAAATCACTTTGGTAACAATTTGAAGTGGCTGTGCTTCTGTTTAAATCTTTGCCTGCCAGTGGCTGGAAAACAGCAGGGCCTGGCAGGTGGATTTTGGGTAAGGGGATACTGTGACTTTCCTCCACGTGCCTTCTCAAAGGTGATGCTCAGCCCAGATATATCTACATGCTACCTGTCCCTGGGCTTCTCCCAGCCATGTTTTCAGCACTTATTTCAGCCTTTTGCTCCTCCTCTGCCTCTCCAGGTTATTGCCTATTCTCCTTTTCTACATTCTACATCTATAATGCAAAGAAATGCTCCTCCGCTCACACGTGCCTGCTATGTGCATGTTTTGGGTAGGGTATCCTTATGTGTACATCAGAAAGTGCTGATTTATCCATTTTGCAGTTTCCTTAATACAAACAATTAAACTTCCGTGCTGATTGAATGCCAGTGTATCCCAGTGTTTCAAGATACAATCTAACCTAAGACAGCTTATGTTTTCATATGCGCATTTTTTTTTCCCTCCCAAAGGATTCCTACATCTGTCACAAGCTGCAATCACAGAATGATTAAAATTAAGCCCTTTCTGGAGCAATCTGTAGAAGGCATATTGATAACTTGCCTTCTCCACGCATTTCAGTGGGGGAGAAGAGGGAAATCTTAGCTAAGCACAACAGCTAAATGTCAGCTGATAGAGGAAATCTGTGGGATATTTAGAAAGTACTAAGTACAGTCAGTGTTTATTCTAAAACACAGAGAAGCAAATAAAGGCTAAGAGCAAAGTTTAAATTGTTCTAAAAAGTACTTTTTGAGCATGCTAAAACTAATACCTTGCTCATGAAGTTATGATCTCCACAACACCAACAGTTCTGGAGAATTGACCCACTCGTCTTGACTACCCATGTTCATAAGCCATCAAAAATGGTCATGAAAGGATGCCTAAAAATATTAAGTATCTGATGGGTTGCCAATCTATAAGATGGGTTCCTAGAAGTTATCAGAACCCGTCACCACACTCACTTCAGCACGGAGGATGCCAGACCAAGGCTCACATTCATCTACATTCATATTTTTTAGTTGAAACATGAAGAACAGTAAAACAAAGCTGTAAAAGAAAATACATATTAGCATTTAGATTAACAGCTGTTATCTCAGTTTTTCATCACCAGACAACAGTGAAATATATGATGATTGTTTAAGAATTTTTCTAAAAGTTCAAGGGCTCCTGGAATTCAAAGGGTTGAGAAACATCGGCCTACAAGATAAATGGCACTGGCCCTGACGTGCTCTGTATCCTCGATACATCTGGACTCTAGCTGGAATTAAAATTCATATTGCAGTAGCAATTAAAAGACAGAACTAGGTCATGAGCTGTTGTTCTAGGCACTACGTAGGCAAAGAAAGAAGAAAAGAAGAAGCAAGCAGCGCCTGTCCTAAAAATTTCAGCGTTAAGAAATTCAGAAATGCAAGATAAGAAAAAGAGGAGAACACGGTAGGGAAATAGCACTCTGGGTGTTTTAGCAGCACCCTGCTGTGTGCTGAACTTTGAAGGCCCTTACCTCTGGGCAGTTCTCAATGTGCATTACGACAATTTAATTTCAAGGAGAGGACAGGGAGGGAGGGAGCTGGCACCCACTGCTGTGCTGGGCACTGCCTCAACACGGCACGTGCACTGCATTTCCTTACACCTACGTACAGCATCGCTTGCAAGAGTCAGTTCTGCGGCTGGAAGGTTTTAACAGAAACCATAGCAACCCTCCTAAATCTTCTGAAGCAGCAGTTAACAATTTGCTGTGTCCATTCTGGTCTGCAGCTTTTTCTTTTCTCCCATTAGGTTCTCTATCTCCCCCCAGCTATTATATTCTATACGGAAAGGATTTTATGAGAGATCCATGGTGCACTCAATGGTGTATCATACCCAGTGTGAGTTTATTATACAATGTATTATACACATCCAATTCTTGTTATAGGAAACAAGAATGAGATCTCTTTGCTCTAAGTCTTTTAAATTGTGCTTAGAAATTTTGTACTATTTTTGCGGGTTAGCACTGACCCTCACTGCAGATTGGTTTTCAGGTGCTTTCACAGTACTGCATGGTATTATTAACAAAGGTGACTGCCCGCCTTCACTTCACTTCAATGGGTGTCTCATTCACTCAGCCACATGAGCAGAAGGACCCCTGAACCACAGTCTAGCAGAGCAAGTCAGCCATGTAGCTGTTGATTCAACCTTGCTTCCAGAACAATCCAGCCTAAAGAGTGATCTGTTAACAAAAGCTGACTATGCAGGAAAAAAAAAGTGTTCTCCTTATGAGAATTTTGCCTGTTAAAGCATGATATCACTAGGAAAAAATAAATCTAAAAGTGTACTTTAAATACATGGAAAAATAGCCCCAGATATGCAAAAGAGCTCTGGGTAGGGCTGGTTTACATGTACAGTGCTCTGACAGCTGGGAACACACTTGTTCCACCTACGCAGCTGGATGGAAGGACTGCTGCATCAGCTCAGGACATCTTTCCTTATCTCCTAGACTTTGTCTGATAAAGCCTGATACCACTCCGGTATTACATGTCCTCTTGTTGTTTCTATCAGTGTCAACCAGGTAGGACTCATCGGATTCCCTTTCCTTCAAGAGGATTCATTCACACCCACACAAATCAAGAAACATTTGCCACCTGCTAGATAAGATGTAAAAGGTGGTAGCAACTCTTCTGGTGTGTCCTGGCAGCCCAGGTTTCTTCCTAACAGCTTTCAGGGTGGCTGCACAGCGTGATGCTGCAGGTGGGCTCTGATGTTCTGAGAAAAATGGAGACCAAGTGCAGCACCTTTGGTGGCATGGTGACAGCGGGCTCCTTCTTAGCATAAGGCTAAGTGCCATAGTGGTAATAAGCTTGGTGCCTTGTTCTATACAGCCCAAGAGGTGCTCCACACTACTCATGGGAACTGCCACTAGCCTGAGCTGCTACTCTACCTTCTGGCATCAAAAACTCTTCTTTTTCTTCATGTTTATCCAGGACTAAACTACAGATACAAAGGAAACTCTATCTTCTCTTGATTCAATTCTTCATCTTATAAAAGACTACCAAAGCAGTTGGCAGTTTTGCCACTGTTAATTACATCTGCTTTCCCCATTACCTCCTCTGTTCCTTATAAAGCCTACACTGATGGTCTCATCATTAGGAAAGGGTGAAATACAGGCAGCAAAGACATATTTGTTTGTGATACATCCCTATGCAGGACCCCGATTATTAATATTAATAATAATATAATATATTAATGGTAACACAGCATCAACAAATCAGGATACAACACCTAGCGAGAGGCCGGACACCCTTTGTGGGGAGCAGAACAATGTTCCAAAGGGGAAGCACTCATTGTCCCAGGATTGTTCCTGATGCTTGCACCTGGTGGGCCCCCAGGTGCCAGGCATGCCAGAATTGAGGATCATAACCGTAATTCCACAGCAAGAACAAAAGTCTCAGAAATGTGTTGCTGAAAGATGTGAAAAAAGCAAAAATGACAGAGTGTGGTTATAGAAGAACACCACAGTACTACCCAGAGCAATTTGCACCAATCGCTTGATTTTGACAGCAACTAAGAAGGTTTTTTAAGATTCACCCACAACTGAAGCAAATATCTTCCCAGTAATCGATTAACTCTTTCATCAACTCAGGGAACAGCTGAAGACTTAGTTGAAAGATAACGTATTTCTCTCTGGGGCCACTGATGCCTCAAACCGTGGAAATATCAAACAGTTTCCAACAGTCATTCATTACTGTAATGGTTAGAGGGAGACTCCAGTGCCTAATAATACTCCTAATACATCTTTTCTGAGCATAAGCAAATTATAACAAAAATCAAACAGTTTAACCTTTGAAAGCATACCATCATTGACTGCTGATAACGCTAGAGAGCATTTTGAGAGACACCACTGTCAACTAATGAGTGGAAATGAACAGTCTTCCAGCCAATTGCACTCAGCACAAAGCAGCAACATGTATTACACACAATTCCATGTGTGTTCTAGAAGGCTGTGAAATAAAAAGTTTGCAATCAGTATCTTTTATTCATCTACTACAGTGAATCCAGATCTGGAGGACGTGCTTTGTTTGCCAGCTGCACCTATGTGACAAGGTTGTGGCATGGACCTCAAAATATTCAGATTTCTTCAAGTGCTGTTGTGTGCTGTCTTTTAGCGATTACTTTCAACTTAGGTGACCTTTCTGTAGTTGTAATTTAACTACATCAAAGCTGACATCCACAGAACTTCCCTTTCTGTAGCTCGCAGTGGTTTCATCATCCGCAGTCAACCAGGAAAGATGTTGCAGCTCTCTTCTCTTGCCCCTGCCTGCTCTTCTGCATAATAAATCTTCCTTGGACATCACCAGGAGTCACGACTGGGCGCACATAAAACAAAAACTGCTCAGAAGCTTGGCTAATTCCTTAACTGATCAGCCTGCTGGGAGGAAGAGACACACTTTCCCTAAGAACTATGCAATTCAAAATTTGAGGATGAATCTCTCACCTGATTTATTTTACAAGCCAGGGGAAGTGTGACTGACGTGTTACACCATTGCACACGACTGTGATTAATGCAGGGTACACATCACTGATTGTCATCTGAGGCAGGTCTGGGCTGGGGACCACACACGTGGGTTTATGGTCGTCCTCTGCCCACCTCTCCCTCTCTGGAGAGACAGAGACAAAATCACCAAGTGAAACCAGCACGATGTCATATGAAAGAGGAGCAGCCTTGAAACCTGCCCTGGGGAGGCATCAGCATGGGTTGGGCTGGGCCACAAAGAGCGTGAGTGAGGCTGCTCCTTCAGTTCTGCTTCAGTCACAGAACTGGGCTTACAACAGAGGAATAGATGGAGGTCAAACAAAGACCTTTTGCAGTTTGTATGCACTGTAATTTTATCTCTGCTGTTGTCCTATTTAATATGTATGGTTACCAGCTCGGTTTTCCAGTTAGAAGCACCAGTCAGCTATAAGCACGCAGTTAGGGTGGTGATGGTTTAGACTTTAGATAAAGACCAAACGGAACCATCCGCAAGGCCTTGTGCTTCCCTTCCACTGGGGAACGCTCCCCAGTCACACACACGGCACTGCTGTCCCCAAGGTCCTGCATGCAACAAACTCAAGTCCCATCTCCAGGAAACCCAAACTGAGTTTGTTATGGGCTCAGACCTGAGGGACCAGTAACATAAGCATTGTTGCCAGCGCTCGTCTTTCCCAGGGCCACACTCCCAGGCCTTGCTCAACCTGCACGTGGTGCGGGCTGCACACCGGCTTTTCCGGTCTTTCTGCTTTCTCTGCCATCAGCTCCCAGCCAGCTGCAAACAACAGCTAGAAGACTTCCTCTACCTGTCCTTCAAAACTTTTGTGTGCTCCTTAGAACTTCAGAAATTGCAGCAATGCCCACAGCTGGGGAGAATGGCCACGATGTGGTCTTTGTGTTCCCAACACGTGTCTGACACGACGGAGGGGCTGCTGACAAAGCACTGAGAACCTGTTCTTTCTGTTCTTACCATCACCTGCAGCATGCACACCCCCCGCCCTGCTTATAACCTGGGGAAATAATAGGGATTATGCATCGTGCCCTAGGTGGGAAGCAAGGATACAAGGGTATCCTCTGCTGAAAGAAGGCATGAGAGTGACATAGCAGTGATAACGGAAAGTGCCTCATACTATACCTACCTGTATTCACAAAGGAGGAAAAACAGACTGTCCCAAATCACCACACACATGATTTCCGATAAAAAATAACTAAGCCATTCTAGAGTACTTTTTTTTTTTTTTTTTTTTTGCCAGATCTCCAAAAAAAGTACAATGTAAACTGTGGTTCTGAAGTTCAAGTTAATGTGCAACCAAAGCTGGCGAGGTGCTGCAAGAATTACAAATTATGCTGCTCCTTGTGCACCCACAGCTCTCTGGGCAGCCTGGGCCAGGGCCTCGCCACCCTCTGAGTATCTTCCTAAAATCTAACATAATTCTCTCCTCTTTTGGTTTAAAGCCATTCCCCCTTGTCCGAGAATAGAGAAGAATCGATTTGTTCTTGACATCATGATGCAACCAACAAAAAGCCAACTGGTGCTTAATGACTTCACTTAAGTGCAAGCTTTGCATATCAACTGGAAGCATCATCCATTACACATTTATTTCATTTTTGTTTTGGTCCATTCAGGGTGCACACAAGAGAATGTTTGCATAGATTAAGCATCTTAGCACAGCAACGACCCCAGTGGTGGCAAGGTAATGTTCATATCCATGCTGCTGCTGCTGGCATCCAGCACAAACACAGGCTGGCGGCATGGAGCATCAGAACAGTTCATGACTATTTATATTTCACAGCCCCACTGCACTGAAAGCTTTTAAGTAATTAGTTTCCCCTCATTAACAGCTGTGCTCCCTGGGGAAGGGCACTCAGGTGCTCCCCAGCCCCATGCTGGACTGCAGGGCAGCACTGCATGGTCTTGGGGTCGAAAGTATAGAAGTGCCAAAGTGGGCTGACGACAAGGGTAACACGGTCACAACGTTCAGACGCGTTATCCCCTAGGCAGAACTGCAGGCATTATTTTGGCAAGATTAGAGGCTGTAAGGGCAATAAAAATATCCACAGGGCATTACCACAAACCCCATCTCCCTTTATAACAGAAAGGTGAACAATGTTCATCAACACCACCTCTATGGAGACCCACATGTGCTTTACGAGGTACGAGGTGTCGCAGTGACTTTATGCTGAAGCTGTATCCCAACCTAAAGGAAGCAAAGTTTATGTACCTCATGTACCAAAAAGTAATCTACAAATACAGTCACCAGGGTGAGAAGTGCTGTTTCACTGCAAGAGCATCTCTAATGAAGTGTGTTGGGTTTGTACTGTCTTACTGACACATCTCATGCATTTCTCCATTTTTCTCTTTTACTCTTTTAGAAGCTAAAGAGACATTTGGTAAAGTGTAATTTAATATTATCACTTTAATGCATTTAAACACACCACTAAAAGCTGTGTTGCTAAAATTACATTACAGAAAATCCAGGTAAGACACACTCCGTTATCTCCTTGAAAAATATGGGCCTGATGCTACAGCACCCGCCGATGTGAGGCTGTTGGAACCAATAGGGTTACCTGCATGGATAAGGATTACTCCCATGATTAAGGAGTGCTGGATTACATCCCTTGTTTGCATATCTCCTGTTATATACATATCCCTGTTTTCACCTTTTTTTCTGTTTGTTTCTTCTTAAAACATAGGTAGGACATTTGATCACTCCCAGCACTAGATATCACAATGCTGTACTTTTATCCCTTCACACTACGGCTGCCTTTTGGATGTCAAATAAAATGCTTTTATGATCAAAACAAAGAAAATAAAGTAGAAACAACAGAATCTGGACTACTTAATTAGAAGCTAAGAAATAAAGAGGAAGAGCTTATTATCCACAATCAAAACATATTTATGATTCATTTCATATTCATGCTCCTGTTCACGGCCTCTCCTCTTGGGAGCTGATTATTTATATCTGTTTTTTAACTGTGCCAAACAGTGAGTTGCTGAGAGCTCCCAGGCAATGCTGATGGTATCACTAATAACAAAAATCTGCCAAAAAACCGAGACAAACATAGGTAGGTAGACTGAGAATGATTAATAAAGAAAAATTGTTGTTGCTATAGAGCATTAGTGAGTCCAGCTTCACTTCATCACTGCCATATGCTTTATATGGAAAATATATCCCCTTGCTATCCCTAGAAAAAATGGGTGAGTTACTAATGCTTTTCAACCACTTTATGATACAACAGAATAATGCATTGCAAGAACAGCATGAAAGCCCCAGTTTCTGTTCCCAAACCAATCAGAAATGTGGTTAGCTGAAAAGGAAAAAAAAAAAAAAAAAAAAAAAAAGGAGCAACCACACGAGTTACTCTTACAACAGGGAACCAAAATTTCTTGCAAAGAATTTCTTTCAGATTTTCCAGTTTGACACTGGATTACATTAGTCTCAGTTTTGGTTGCAAGAAATCAAATTTGGATGATAAACACATTTTGTTTCAGTAGTGTGCTCCAGGGATTTGAAAATTTAAATAACACAGTTTAAGGTTTGACTGTAACTTCAGTGTCAGTTCTGCAGATACTGCTTACATATTTCCTAGAGTTAAAAATGACTGTATGTCTTCCTAGGCTTCCTTAAGAGATTATAATGGCAAAAAGAATGCACGCTGTTCTCAGAGACTGAAAAAACACTGCACATTAAAGCTCCCATAAACTGGAAAGAGCTTACGACTGCTACAGAAAACGTCAGAAGTTGCACAAACTTACCGAGGCACCCTGCTTTCTTCCACGAGCAGTAATTCATGGTCAGGTACATTTGGGTTACGAACGACTGCGCTTCCTGGGTCCATTTTGCGCAGGGCTGACCCGTGGGATCCCCCCAGCCGTGGGGCAGGCAGAGAGGCTTTCCCCCTCCGGAAGGCATTGGGGTGCTGGGATGGCGGTGGCCGAGCCGGTGGCTGCCACTTGTTGCGCGGTGACAGGGACAGCCAGGATCTGCCTGCTGGGCTCCGTGCCTTGCATTATTCATGCCTCCACCTCCTCGCATTAGCATGCCGCTCAGGCAGCACAAATGAAGCAATTCATTTTGTCCTTTGTCTTCAGGAAAAGCTTGCTGGATTAATGAGGGTTATCTGTGATGATAAAACCTGGGCCTGCTGATTTATTTAGTCTGATTGGTGGGAATTTGTGTCCCTAAACGCAGGTTTTACAGCCAGAATATAAATTCTGTTGTGCATTCCCAGCCTCAGGCAGGCAGGCACGGGTCTGTTCAGCTACAGCAACAATATCTAGCTACAGCACATGAATGTTTCATTTTCTTGACTTAAATATTGAAGCTGGGCTCTCTGTTTCTGAGTGCTTCTCGAGCAAAGTTAAGAGGAGTTCTCCAGGCACGCCGCTGGCACGTGCTGTTGCACATATTTCAGTAATGACCTCTTGGACTGCTAAATAGCTAACACCTGGCTTTCAAAATGTTCTTGTTCTACATACAAGATAAGGGGGAAAAACTGCAATGCATAATCCACTTCTTAAAAAACAGTCAAATACGGTAGCATCATTTTTAAAAGAGAGTTTGAAGGGCGTATTTTTCAATGCAGCATTTGAATTTGTATTTAAAGCTTTGCAGCACTATTACGTTCCTCAATGTCAAGCATCTATAAATCTATAATAATTGAAAGTAATAAAGAAATAATCTTAACACTGAGCAATTGATCACAAAGTTAATAATTGGAGACAAGGGTTTTTTAAATCAGTTACTCCTGTACACATATAATGTGCTGTTGAAATATATAAAAGCATATTTTAACATTCTACTGGAAATACTGTATTAGGTTTTTTTTATCCATATGATATGAATATGTGCCATATGCACATAGGACAATGGAAAATAAGAGAAAATAGCCACAGAAATTATTGGAAGTTACTAAGAAAAAAGTCTTAAAAACGTGATTCAAGCTGGTTTGCTATCAGAAAGATGTTGAGAGTTAACTCTGCTGTAACATACAAAGGGTTTTACAGGGAGAAAATACTTCTAGCAGCAGACGGACTTCTGAGGTACACTCTTCCAATGGAGAGGGAGATTACTTTCTACAAAAATCAACTGAGTGCATTAGTGACCTCTACATTTCCCAGATACCTTTCTAGGAGATATGCTTTCATCAAACAAATAACACAAAGTTATCAGACTCAAAGCAGGCATAGATTTGAAATGCAGAGAGGATAAGAACAAATTCCTTAAAATCCTTTTTGCATTGTGTCGTGTTCAAGTAGCCCATTGAAGACTACGGTGCATATTTTCCTATCAGTTGAGTGTAGTGATTTTGATAACCTCTGAAGCAAAGAGTTTTGCACTGATTTCAAGATTCCTCCAGAAAACCATTCCATTGCAATGGCGGTTAGACTGACAAACATTTTGTGGCAGACTGCAATGTTTGCTGTGGAGTCTTTCTAGGATAACACAGGTGCACACAGGTTCCTCCCACCCATCGTGGTGGGTAAGGTAGGAAAGAAAAACTTGGTATAGAATATGAAATCATTTGATTTTGCCTGAGATCTTATAAGTAAAGATTATTTTTGCCTCTGACATTCTTATTGTAGACCTTATAGACTGAGAAAAGTAAATTTTATTCAGTTTCTGATGTAGATGGGATGGAATGAGACAGTGCTAAAGACTTGGATCACAAGTTTAAAACTGTAGCAGAGATACAAGAGCTTATGATAATCTGCTAGATTCTGGCACAAACTGTTTCTTCCAGCTTGCAAGAGTGGTGGGGTTTCATGGTAGTGCATACAGAGATCATTGCTGAGATCATGTCTTCCCATGATGAATTTCTAACTGTGGACAAAAAATGTTTTCACCTGAAATAACGCTGCTTCCCTACCTGCACTAAGCGTTGAGAACATCCTCTTGGACAGGTGTAACACTAAAGGAAAGGTTACACAGAAAAAGAGGAGATAGCCAGACAGATACTGGCCAACTCAGTCCTTGGAAACATTCCCCACAGGATGTACGGAGACTGAATTTGATCTTCATTCTGTGTACATAATGATATCTCAGGCTGCAGCTGTGAAGGGGATTATTCAGGTCAATATCAGCGAACAGCTCCAGCAAGGAAGTTGGCATGTCCTGCACCTTCTCTAGAGGTCTCCAGGTAGATGATGAACAGGAATGAGAGAAATCAAGAGCTACAGAGGAGGAAAAGGGAACAGCTGTCTATTGATGCTATGCAACTTTTGCCTGAAAAATTGATCGACACAGTTGTAGCTCAAACTACCTATTCAGCCAATGTCACGTATGCAAGTCAGTGACAAATTGTGGTTGACTGTGCTTGAAAGCTACAGAAATGTTGAGTAGCATGAGCAGGAAGATGGGGTTCCTATCCATTGCCATCAAAATATCATCTTTTAGTGCTGTTGACAGTTTAATAGCTACTTCTGTACATTGGAGAGCATCGTGAAGTACTGCCACTATATTATTAACCTAGGCTGGAACCTTCCTGCAAGCACAGTGCAAAAAAACACACACATGGAGCTTCTGAAATATTTTAAGATTAAAGGTGTGCTATTCACAGCATGAATATTCTCTCTCTAATTGCATTTGATGAGGACTTGATAACACTTTAACCCCCAATTACACTATCGCAATTTTTTCAGACCAAATTGATTTCACTCCTTTTAAACATACAGATAATGGCATTCAGTTCAAATTGAAATCAAACGTTTTCAATTCCATTTGCTTCCTCTAGGCATGTGAGATGGGATGTGGATATGGGGAGCTGTGCAGCCTCCCACTGACAAGTGAGATACAGCACAGAGTGTTCCTTTGGGGGCTAGCAGATCCACATCCCTTCAGAAAATATTCACTGCTCATATAAAAGGTCTCTGAGCAAAGTTGCATCCATGTATGTAATTACTTGAAATCGTTCCTAGAAAATACTAAGTTGGATCATACCTTTGAAATGGTTGCACGGCCCCAGTCTGTCACAGTCCAAAGCAGATGTGTATAATATCACACAGATTAAGCATATCAGGTAGCTGAGGATGGACATGGTGATCGCGTGGCTAAGGAAAAGATTTGAGATTCAGGAGGTTGGAGTGTGACTGTCTATTGATACCTTTAAATTAGCTATCACTGTACTATCTGGTTTCTGTCAAGGTACTGCAGAAAATCAGTGAGATGCATCTAGGACATTAGGGAATCAATACTCCTCTGCCCATGCGCTGACCCCTTCCAGTTGGCTGTCTTTCAGCATGTCACCTCAGTTATTTGACTTTTTTTTGTTTTTTAGCAAAACTGGGAAGCAGCACATTCCCTGCTGAGAGGGCTGTCAATGGCTGACAGCTATCCAAGGAGGCATGTCCATGGCTGCCACCTACCCAAGGTGGCACCTCCCAAGGTGGCCTTGTAGACTTTGGGACAGGACACCCAGTGGTGGCTCTCATGGCACATGGTGCCAGCAGGGGCAATGCTTCAGGGTGCCAGGATGGCACCATTAACCAGCCCTGGAGAGCTGTGGTAATAGGGTGACAGACTTGCCAAAGCAGGGGTTATGCATTCTGCTCTGACGTTATTCCCCATCTGTTTTTTTTAAAGTAGTAGAAAAACAAAGCATTACAAAAATGTCAAGCTGTGCAAAGGAAAGTCGAAAGCCAGAAAATTCAAAGTTAATGCTGATTCTTTAATTCAAGTCATTAACTCAGAGGCATGCCTGAAGTCTGGGGCAGAAGCCTCAGCTGAACTCTCGCTGGTTTGTGTAACTGGCTGAGTGCTCACACATCCGAGGGGGCACAGACCCGCGCGGTATGCGGATACACGAGGAAATGGGGACTGACTGAGTTAAGAGACTGGGAGTCACTGCTAGGGGGGGAAGAGAGGAGCAATCAAGAGACAGATTTCCTGAGAAATTGGGTAGGGAAAGGCAGGGGAGAGAAGAGATAAGCTCATTCCGGAGACTGGCAGAAAAGGTGAGATTAAGGACACTGACGAATGAGAAACCCAAGAGAGAAGACATGAGTTAAGAGGCAGCCAGGGAAAGAAAGAAGTTTGGACAGGAGAGATGGGGAGTAATTGTGAAAAACCACAGAGAGTGATTGGAGAGAGATTTGGATAGGGATCTGGTATCAATTTGGTGCAAGGATAGGGACAGGAGAGAAAACGGAAGGTGGACAATTTCTCTGATGGGAGGAAAAGTAATTAGGAGAGCGAGACTGGAGAAGAAAAATAAGAGAAAAAGAGCTCAGATTTGGTGACAAAGGGCAGATCTGGGCATATCAGATTTTTTCCCTTTCTGGTAGCCAGAGTGGGACAGGACTCAAGTCTCCATATTCCTCTGTGCCCAGGATGTTTGCATACTGCTGCCCATAGCTGAGCCCTGTCCTTAACATTCACCTGCATCACTTACCAGCTCAAGTGTTTTGTTAGGCGGACCCAAGGACTCCTATGGCAAATATGATTCTCTGTGCTGGGATTCCTGAATTGCTGCTTAATATTTCAAGAATTCAAATTAGACACAAGAAAAGGAGAATAAAACAATCATTAAAGCTGCAACTTAAACACTTGGAAGTAAGGAAATTCTAAGAAAACTGAGGAGAGAAGGATTTTGCAAATCCTGTGATACTTGCATATGTATATTGCTCTCTGTTCCAAGTCTTTGAACATTTCAGCTCTTTGAAAATACAGACAGACGGATACTTATATTTAATTAATTAAATACTTAAGATAATGTCTACAGTAGCTTCAACATTATTCACAATTAAAAGCAATCAAACCCCAAATTCAGAGTTACTCTTATTCCAATATCTTTTTCTAGCATCAGTAATAGCCTATATAGTTTTCAACAGAACGGAAGCCATAAAACTACATTCCTGAGTTTACTGTTGTAATAAGAGCAGATTTATGGGCAATAAGGAAATATCTTTGTGCACCTTCTTGTGCCTCTCATTAATAGGCTGAAGTGAAATATCCCAAAAAAAATGGTTTTAATTAGTTTAAGCACTTAATTTAACAAAACAAGCATTTTAAACAAACACAAACTACTATTCTCCAGCAACCGTGTACATTAAAAAAATAATTATTTTTGCAAGATGAATAAACTCACAGGTGAGTTTATAGCAACCTAATTAAAGCATAATTTATACCTAAGAGCAAGGCTATTTTTATGTCAGCACTGAATCAAGAGAAAGAAAATATTATCTGTTAATAAACACCATGGTGCTCTCTTTGTCTAATTCCTTTGTGTTTGTGGAATGTATGAAGACACGTTAGAAATCACATCCTCTTAAGCAAGTTGCTTTGCTTATAAAGACATGCAATAAAAGTGCTAGTGTAATTTTTCTCTTGAATAAACAAGAACATACTTCCAGTTCTATCATGTAATTCATGATATAAGGAATAAGTGCAATGATGAGAAAATAATTGAAGTTAGGAAGTCAGTGAAAAATACTGATAAGTGGACTGAGGGGATAATTTGCTGGCTCACAATTCATCAAGTGACTAAATATTTGCACAGAGCGCAATTAACTTTTTATTTATTTTTTTTTGCTATAGTAGGACATGGCATTACAAGATACCGAGCACATTCAACTGCACTAAAACTAGTGAGAAATGAGAAGATCCAGCTTTTCTCTCAGCCCCTCCAGCTGCAGTCCAGGCTGGGGTCTCTCCCAAGCCCACTTCATCACAGACTCAGAGTGGTTCCAGGAGGTGAACGTGGGTTCAGCACGCACAGTGGTGACCCAGCTGTGGAATTCCCATGGCCCTTTGTAGCCATGCCAAGGGATGGCAAACTTTCTTGTCAAAAGGAAAGCTAAAACTGGACTGACGGTAAAGGGAAAGTGAAGTGGCAGGGCAAATTTGCAAAATCACCAAGACAACATGGGAAGGAAACATCTCCCTGATAAATGCTCACAGAGCAATAATGAACAGAACTGCGTGCTCTTGGACTCCAGCAATTCTGTAACTGTTGTTCCCACTTTTTCTCATCATCATTCGTCGAGCTATGTGTCTAAGCTTCATGTGGATGCCTTTCAATGAATACCATTTTCCTTTTAAGAATACAAGTAGTAATTGTCACTTTGGAATACATTTCACGTGGACTCTAAGATACTGAACACTGGCAGTTAAGAGCTACTCTCCCAAAGGTCTGCAGTGAGGTAGGTGAAATTTTGGCTCCTTTAGAGGCAGTAGCAGATCTGCCCCTGCCTTTATAGGTGAGCAGATAACACCAGATTACAGAGTCTTATTTGCCTCGTCATTTTATTGCCATCCACTCATTACTTAGATACTCATTGCTGTGAACAATGCTAAGGGACCTCATATTTGCAGACGGGAGAAACAAAAGGCTTTGCATGGAGCAAAAAATCCCTTTTTTGTTATTAAAAAATAATGCAACCTAAATTCTTCATTATACTTCATTGTAGCAGAGACTATTATGAAGAACTGTCTTTATGGCATAGCCTGGAACACAGCAATCAGCTGCACCGAGCATCTCTTCTGTACAGCAGACACAGCCTTAACGATTCACTTCATGGGCAATTTGTACATATAGGGAGCATTCACTTTTTTGACTCATTTTAGTTTCTCACAATAAATAGAAAAATAAACCAACACGCCACGGATCTAAACTGACCAAGCACCTGTAGCAGCCTCTATTTCATTGAATGCTTCCCAAATATTTTTAAAATTTAAACATAAGCTATTTAACTTCTAATGAACAATTTGGTGTTAATTGGACCCGAGGTAGTTGAACAGCAGCATACCCAGTCGCTGGTTGTGCTGCCCACGGGCCCTGATCTTCATCATTCCATCATCAGCAGAAGACTATTACAGTTTTAGAGTCCTAAACGCTTAAATGAGAAGAAATAAAAGGGGATGAAGTTACGATCTCTTACATAGACGTGGCCATTTAATATTGCCTCTGCTTCCCCGAAGCAGCACTCACCCGGTTTGTGAGGAGACAAACAGGGCCTGTCCTTAGTTCTGCTGGACTCAGTGTCAGCCCTCTGCTTTTTCTGTGCAACATTTCTGATGTCTTTCTCAGACAACAGATCCCAGTGTTTTGCTTTTTAACTGCTTTTTGCATAATGCTGGTATTGCTCTTGATTAACCTCTGCCTTGGACTACCAGAAGCAGCTCTCTGACCCTAACAAATCCCCTGCCACCTTGCTTGCAGCTGTCCTTCTTCACAGATAATTTTTCTGGCTCATTGCTTCAGCCAAATGATTCCTCTGCTGTCAGCCCTGCACCGGCTGCTTCTCCCTACTGCTTCAAACACAAACTATTACGGAGATGCTGAGCCGTGCCTCTGCTCTGACACCAACACAGCCTGGCTGCTGCTGTGTCATACTTCCAGCTTCAAGCTACATTTGCTGCCACTCTCAGTGGACAGAAAGACTTCCCATCCCAAACCTGAGCAGAGGCTTGATTTTCCTCCTTCAAGCCCTTCCTTAAGGATCATCAGTTTGAGACACAAACCCATGACACGATCCTGGTTAAGGACTTGATGGCCCAGGATGCTCACAAGCCTCACCGTAACCTTGTGCTTCTCCCAGTGTCTGAGAGCCTCCCATGTTTCTCCAGCAAGTTCTCTGGCACCATCACCACCTTTTCAGCTTTCATTAAGCACCCGTCCCAATGAGCTGAGCCTCCTGGCTGGGGCTGCAGCACAGATGGGGTCATGATTTGCAGTTTGGCAGCCTCAACAAAATAAATAGATCATGGAGGGCCACGTCAATTTAATGTCTTCCCATCACATTTCCATGGCACCATTCAGATCTCACAATAGAGGCTGGGTACAGGTCACGTCAGCAGAAAAAAAGTGATGTATGTGAAGCAGGAGCAAGTCCTTAAAGTATCTGTAAAGTTTTTCAGCTGATGTTTAGCAGTACCCCCAAGTTCTTTTCTCTGCCTTTAACTTTTGTAGAAGTTATTTTCACGTGCTCTATGCTTTCATGCCCAGCTCGTATTAACAGTGGGGGTTGCCCCAGCCCAGGTGCAGACCTTGCACTTGGATTTATTGAACCCCATGAGGTTCTCCTGGGAGGCAGATCCTTTGCTCAGAAACGCACAGGTCCTCAGCTCGGGAGCCTGCACTGATATTCAGCAGAAAGTCTGTGTGACAAAGCAGAGAGAAAAGAAAGAAAATTCTGTTTATCCAGCAAGCCCAAAGCAGTTATGCAATTATTGGTTAATAATTGGATAACAGAATAGCTTTAGATCAACATTACCTGTGCTTCTCAATGCTCACTGTGGTCTAAAACCAGAAATGATATATTTTTTTTTCCAAATAAGACAATCAAAACACACATGTCACCACAAAGCCTCCACGCAAGCCCAGGACCATATTCTGCACTCTCATCTGCCAGGTGCCATTGCCTCTTGCTGTACCTTTTCTTTGGGTCTGTTTTTGTCAAAAGATCTTCAGAGCTATCCTGGATGAAGCTTGGGCTCCACTGGGGCCGATGGAAACTGCCCCACTGGCAGGTAGGAGGCACAAATCCCGTATTATCTCTGCTTCGCCATGCAAATTGCCAGGGCTCCCCAAGGCGTGCAGTTTTTGATTGCTTTGTCATCTGCAGCAACTGTGCCTCACAGTAAAATAAATTCACAGGCACAGTAACCTGCTCGACCTGGAACAATGAGCAACAAGAAGTAATTTCATTGTGCACTGTACAGGGTTTCACATTTTCCCTTTGGCCACGGCATCATTTCCCAATTCATGCAAGTAAATTGATTCCCGTATATAAACTTACAAAGGGCTTCATTCACTTGTCGGAGCTTTGTTGCCTGATTTTCTAAGAAATTCATGACCTTTTTAAATGATTCAGGAGGGAAAAGCAACCAGGAGATGACAAGGATTTCTCTGGCTGCCACTGTTGCAGCTCTGGAGGGGTCACATCGGTGGCACAGCTAAGGTAAATCAAAGCTTAAACAGGTGAATGAGGTTGGCTGCTACAATTATGCACCGAGATTCAGGAAAACATGACAGTAATTGAAAAGATAATGCAAATGCTATTCCTGTGTTTAAGTTTTAGGTGACTGCATTTTCGTTTTTATTATATTGAAAACAGAGCAATGAAAATAACTTCTGCAAAAGTTAAAGGCAGAGGGATCTGCTAAGATGTAAAGACTGCACAGTTTTCTCGGACTTCACTGCCCTTAAAGAAAAAACTAAGCAGCAGGCAAGGAAGGAAACCACATCTCACAGAAGATCCACAGACTGTGACCACCCAGACCAACAGTGCAAATAGATGTTTGGCCTAGAGGTCTGCTGTCTCACCCTCATAGGTATGTAGCTTTGTAATGCATGTTTTCCTTGAGATGGAGTTTGTGCCATTTTGTCACATACAAGGATGGTGGGACACGTTAGTGAAATACTTTAATTGCACACCACAAAAATATCATCTCTAGGAGCCCTGGAAGGAGGGAGCTGCACACCTCTCTGTCTGCAGGGAGCAAACACAGCTCAACAGCTGAGGTGTGGTGGGGTCTGCGACAGGGTCAGAAATGTGCTGCATCTTCCACTGAATCATAAAAGCAAGGGAAAATTTAAAAATGTTAAAAAAGAAGAAGATCCATATCACTCTTTAAAACTTGGTATCAATTTCCCTATAGGAGCCGTGCACACTCTCTGCTCTTGTAACCGGTGTTTAATTAAGTGGTTCTCCTTGCTGCACTGCTGCTGTTGGTACTGAGCAGGTCCTCCCAAAAACAGCAATCATAAACTCCTAGATGGGTTTACTCAGCTGTGGCACTTCTAAGCTGATTTAAGCAGTCTGTCAAAATTGAGTAAAATTAATTAATTCACTGGAGAGCTCTGCCTTCTCCCAACTTAAGTAAAAAGTGTCGCAAACTTGCAGGGATCACATCCATGTTTTTTCAGACAAAGTGATGAAGATTATTTTAATAACACTGAAATTCATACCCTTTCTGACACAGAGGGGCAGGTCACTGAAGACAACCAAGGACGACCAAATCCCTCCATCCTCAGTGTTTTGGGGTTGACCACGTGGCGCGGGCTGGCTCCACACTCAGCTGTGCGGTCACCGAGCTGCGCCGGGGTGCCAAGAACACCACGAGCACAGAATAAAAGACATCCAGAGCTGGATCATGGCCATGCCCAAATGCCTGAGATGCTGAAGCGGACAATTGCCTTCTGGTTCTTACTGAGGCTTTTTTGGGTTTTAAGTGCTTCACTGATAGCTCGGTACACAATTATGGGTGGATTAGAGAAAGCAGGATTAGGGTATTTTTGCTCTAATCTTCTCTGATTTGTTAATATTAATTAAAAGACTTTTTCCTTTTCATTATGCAGTAAACATGAACCACTATTTAAACATTTTAGTTTACTGGTTACTTAGCACTGCTTTTTTCAGGCTTTTCCCCTACCCCAAGAGCAGGAGGCAGACCCAGCAGGAGGCATGGCAGGCGCGTGGCACACACGATTTATTGAGGACAGCCTCATCATCATCCTCATCCCATCCAGAACTGGCTGCAACACCCAGCTCCTCGAGCTGGTTTTCCCTAATACATTTGTTCAAACACAAAAAAAGCAGCTTCAAATCTACAGAGTAGTCCAACCATTTCAGCCAGAAAGTGGGAACAAGCAGGACACAGAATTATCGTTCCATCTGAATACTGGAGGAGGTCTTTTAGCCTTTCTGCTAATGCACAGATCCCGTAAGGATGGTCCTATGGCCATGTCACAGCGGGTTCGGCTGTGGGACAGGAGCAGTTGGCCATTCTCTCCATAACCTTGAAAACAGCAAACCTTCAGCTTTCTCTGCCATCTTAAACCTGCCCTTGATATGAGTTATCAGCAGACTCCTTTGGTAGATGGTTCCGTAGGTGAGTTTTCCACCTTTTACTGCAAGGAAAACACAGAGCTGACATTGGTTCTGTACTCAGCCACAACTAGCCAGAGGGATTCACCACCTTCATGGGAGAACCCACCGCAGGATCCAGCTCTTGGAAGACATTCCTTCTCAGCTATTTTGTCTGAAGACATAAGAACTAGAAATAAATAGAGGAAATAAGTAATGAAAAAACCATACCATTCCTACTTTCTACCATTACCATTGTAGCAAGTCTCCATGACAGTCCCTTCCAACAAAATTCTATGATAGCCAGAACGGGTCAGGTAGAAAATCACAGAGTTTACTCCTGGGGCTGCATCAGCCCCAGTTTAACTCACTGCCTGGAGGAACAGCCCTAGCTTTTGGGAAACTGCTTCACCCAGGTGCTCTCAGTAAGGTGTGCAGCTGGGTTAGTGCACAAACAAGCAGCCTCCCCACAAGCCACTGCCACATGCCAACTGCACACAGGTGCACAGATTACAGAGGTTGCTCTGGGTACTTTTTTGCAATGTGAAATAAAAAGGAAAAAGAGGGGAGAAAGAGCAAGAAAAGGCAGCAAAGAAGTAGTTTATACAATTAGATATCTACACATACACATGATCTACAGAGTCACAAAACAGCTGAGGCTGCCAGGGACCTCTGGGTCCCTCTGATCCCACCCTGCCCCAACAGGACCAGCAGAGCAGGGTGCCCAGCACCACATCCAGGTGGGTTTGGAGCTCTCTGAGGAGGAGGCCCCATAGACCCTCTGGTCCCTGTGCCAGGGCTTGGCCACCTGCACAGCACAGGAGTGGTGCCAGGTGTTCAGAGGGAGCCTCTGTCTTCTCCCTATATACATACATATCTACACACACACAGTGATGTGAGATCTTTTCAAGATTGTTTCCCTGTGTAGCAGTTTGGATTGTGGTTCCCAGACAGGGTGAGAAGCACGAGTGTTTCATAGTAAATCAGAACAAAACCACTTCATTGTCTCCAGTTCCAGTTTAGCCACCCATTTTTTTCCCCCCTGGAAACAGAAATAAAAGTTAATCCAAAAAGTTGCCTTGCTTTAGATATAAAACACAATCACAACGGAACACCGAGTATCAGAGTGTGTTCACTCCTGGCGCTTTGGATCACGCCCAGCACAGGGTGGCAATAGATCAAAATCTGAAATCTCTCAGCACTGACTTACAGAGGTAGGATGCTGTTACAGAAGTTATGTCAGAGCTCTGGTTCGCTTTTATCTAGTACTGTTATCCGAAGGAGCTTGAAATACAGCATCTCAAGGATTTGGACTACTAAAGTTATCTAAAAGTCATAATAGTTTTCTCTGCAGGGAGCACATGACGTGCTACCTTTCTATTTCTCCTACATTTTTCCTCTTTGTTGATACCCCTCCATCCATCTCTGCAGTCCCATGCCAGCTCCACCTCCAGTAACCTCATTCTGTACATCTTAATTTTTAAAGGCACCTATCTTTGTCCACTTGATTGCCTCTGCCTGCAGCATGACCTCATTTCACCGTAGGACTGCCATAAAATCATCTACTATTGCCAGTTTGCCATCCAAACCCCTGCTGTGCGTTCCCATCTCAGGGAATCTATTCTGCTTCACTTCTCTTATTCTCTCCCCCTCAGCTTTGTACACTGACACTTCTTTCCTAATTACTTTATTTACACATGTACCTTTTCCACTTGGTACTCCCATCTTTACAGTATCTCAGCCACAGATTCACCCCTTTTGAACACATGCATGAGGATTTTGACTTTGTGCCTGTTTGTGGATGTAAATGAGGTGGCAGGTTGCATTACCCAATTTGGGTACAAAGGGAATTTTTTTGATTTAATATCCCTAATACCAGAGAGCCAACTGTTGTGATTTCAGCTAAATGCAAAATTAAATGAGGACATTTTTCTGGTTTTGAGGGACAATGTGAGAAATTAAAGAATCCCGAATTACCTGTGCTTATGTTTCATTGTGGGAGGTTGCTGGGGTCAGACGAGAAGCCCTGTGCTGCAGATGAGGTCCTACAACGCAGCGTTGTCTTTGGTTGGCATCTCCCAGTGCTCCCAGAGCATTGCTTGAAATCACACTGCACCATCCAAAACGCAAACGCTCCTGGGAAGGCCTTCCATCAAGATAACTAAATTTCTCACGAGCAAGCAGTGAATTAACCTGGCAGCTGGTCCCAGGCCTTCTGCTTGCAGGTGTGCCACCTGTGTCGAGCAGCAGCTCAGCAGCAGCCAGGGGAATGTGCTCTTGCTATGAGGCTGTGCTGCTGGAGCCCTGTTTAAAAGCCATTGAGTGGCTATGTGTCTGCAATGTAATTTCAGAGCTCAGGCAAGCTGTGTATTTTCAGCCCTGATTTATCTTCAGGCCACTCCAAATTAATTAGAGCAGGGAACCCTCGCTTCGCCTCCCATCGGCTGCAGGACACGGGTGTTGTGACCGCTCAGTTCTCCTCTGCATGCATCCCACTCCTCCTGCCCACAGCAGCTGTCCTTCCTGCTAGGCCAGGACCTCGGGGACATGTTCTGCATCCCTCCTGGGAAATCCTTTGATTGCAGCTCTTGTAATAATGTGGTCAGTCCCCCAGCTATACCCCAACCCTCACTTGCAACCCAAAGGGAGCACAAGATACCGCAGTTTCTGCTGCTGTTTCTCACACCTCTCGAGTGGCAGCTGAGCAGTATGGCATTTCCTAAGCAGTTTCTGAGACAAAACTTCTCTCTGAATTCTCCAGATCCACTTCTAGTTTTCCCTTGTCTTTCAGTAGAAGGAGGATGCATTCATGGAAGGTGTTAGCCCAGGAGTGAGTGACCTTCTGCAGAGGAAAGAAAGTTCCCAGGTGAAGATCTTGTGGATTTCTCAGCTTTAAATTCCATTGAATTGTTCTCAGGATTAAAAGATTGAGAGGAACTTAAACAAGGCAAGAATTGATCAGGGGATGCACCTGAGTGCCTTGATGACACAGCCAGCACAGCCCCCTGGAGGAAGCTCCCTTCCCTCCCATCTCCCCCCAGCAGCTCCCTCCATGGGATAGCAGCCAGAAATCCTCAGGAGCTGCAGGGCAACCTTTCCCATGGAAAGCATGAAAGCCTTAACATCCAGCACAGCTAAAGATGGAGAGAAGAATCCTCTAAGGGAGAAAGAATGAAAGTCAAATAAAACAAACAAAAAATAATAAGAACAAAAAAGCCCAACCCTGCTACAGACAGCACTCCTGCATCTTGGCAAGCTGCTATCACAACTCTGCTGCCTCTAATTACACCTCTCCATTAATCACAACAACCAGCAGCTGTGCTCTGAAGACTTTTTTTTTTTTTTAAAGAAATTGTTTCTCATGGGTTAAACACTGGTGGATGTAAGGGAAAAAAAATATAAAAAATGAAAAACAAAAAACCAAAAAAAACGCAAAACAATCCAACAGAAAAAAAGAAATAAATATAAAGAAGGCACAGCTAAAGTTCAAACGAGATCAGCCCTCACGTGTCTGATAACATGTCTGCTCTCTGGGCTGCTCTCAAATGTCAAAATGAAGGCTGTGAGCCCGAGCTTAATAATTTCCCTGGAGCGCCGTTGTCCTGCCGAGACGGCTTGCCTCGGTTCTCAGCAGCTGCCGAGGGAGAGGTGAGGGAAGTGAACCACTCTGTTTATTGAGTTGGTGGTTGTAACAATTTAAGCGAAGCTCAGCGTCGCTGGCTGCTGCTTTCAGGTCGGTTCGTGGAATTTGAGGTTTTCCTTTAGATCTGCACACTGTCTGCTTTTATACGGTGGTTTTATCCCGGCTTCAAATGCATCTGCTAACCTAAGAAAGGATTACTCTGTCTTTGATATTACAATTAAAATGGATCAGGAGGGGGGAAGCAGTGATCGATCCTTCCCCCATTGTGCTGATCTGCTGAAAGTGCTGACTTACGCCCATGAGCAAAAACACTGAATCACAGGGATCAATAAACAGCATCAGTGGTGTAACTGCTGCAGGCTGCACTCCTAAACTTGTGCTGGCAATTACAGAAACTGTGTTGGCTTCACAACTGCTTCAAGAAATGCCCTGTAACCTCGATTCTTCCTATGCAAAAACTCAAGCGTCCTTCAAATTACCAAAAGAGTATATTCGTGTGCTCCTTTCCGCCTTCTTAGAGCAAAAAATTCCTCTGTTGTGTGGTAAACGCTTCCAAGTTGGTGTTCTGTTCATTTTCATTTTAAACTAACAGGTATTAAGATAGCTGTTCTTAAATCCAGCAAGCTGGATGTGATGTGTATAGAGAGTTCATAAGTGAATAAATGATTCAACTTTTTGCTTTCTGATGCTGCAGGCAAGCAATTAAATGTGATTTAACTTCATAGTTCAGTAGTTTGGAAGCTCACAACGTAGACAACAGCAACTACAAAAGACTTGATGAATAATAAAAGAGACCGGGGGACAGATCACTATAGATTTTATGCCTCCAATTGCTCTTCAAATAAGTGCCTACAAGAGAAGATATTGTGGTCTTAGCTGTGACCTAGTGGCAAGTGTTATTAAGGCCAAAGGGTAAAGGCAGGTAGAGGAGACTTGGCGCTACGTTTGGGTATGCCATGCTTTGGAGAGTGAACACATCCTCAAACTTCTTTATTCCACGTTTTCCAAACTTCAAAATCAGATTCGGACACAATGACGTTAATAGCTAAGATGTGTTGATTACAGAGAGAAACAAAGTGTCTTCTTCATGCTGAGAAGAGATCTGGAAGTCAATAATTACATTGTTGTGCAAGAGTCAATACCAAATATTTGGGATTCGTGTTCTGTTGATAAATATCTACACCAAATATTTCATTAAGAAAATTCCAACATCTCAAATATTTGGTAAATCCCAACTCCCCTGACTGCAGCCCAGGGTATAGTTAGTTAACATTTTAAAACTTAAAATTTATTATTTCGACAGGGAAAAAAGCAAGCAAGTTACTGCTACATTTCTGACTGGAACTGGTTTCAATTTACTGCAAATTTGCAAACCATCCCAGACTTTTCAAAGCTGAGTCTTCTTCATTTTTTCCATTTGCTGTTCTCCCCATAAACTATATAAGCTCTTCCTCTGTGGAGGAATGTCAACTGTTAACTTAAAATGTAAAGAAAGCTTGAATCAGAGCACATCAAATGAAAAAGGAAAATTCATTCATCTGATAACCCTCTCCCATTTTATTCTATCATCTTTCTTATACCTTTCATTTATTTTCCCAAAAGTAAGCCACTTGGGGAAAGAATAAAACCTAGTCTGCTTAGCATAAGCAAGGCATGAGGCTTCTTACCTGGAAAGAACCATTCATTCTCCCTGAACCTCAGCTCCAAAGCACCTTCTAAGGTAATGTGACGTTTTGCCCAAACAGATCTTATTTCTTACTTGGATTTTTCTTGCATAAACAGCCATCAGACATTTCTACACGTGCAAATCTCACACAAACAATATTCTAAACATTGCCATGGAAGACTCCACCCCCAAACGTAGGGCTATTGTTGGATATTTTTGCCCTTGTGATGCTCTTGGAGATGAGTTCTCTTGATTTTTCCCATAGCAGAATATTATGTGGAATTAATGGAGTATTAATAATACAGTTACATTAAAAGTTATTTAAAACCTCCTTCAAATTGGTATTGACTGTGTTGAAATGGGACTATGTAGATATCCCTGTGACAGGAAATATGCATGAATATTGTATTTTCATCAGAGGGAGAATTATCAAATTAATACAGAATCCCCTGGAAATCATTATTATATTTTCCTAAGTGGATTTGCATTTCTATACAAAGGAAATAAAAATAGAGTAGTTGCTGTATTAACAACAAAAAATGGCATCTCAGTAATTATCAGCTATCAGCACGTGTTGGAATACCATTTAGTTCCAAAGTTGTCTCAATCAATACACTATTTATTTTCAAATAACCATGCACTAAGGATCATTTGGACATATATCCCATAAATACCCATTACCTCATTATCGACTCTTTCTAGCCACTGCTGCATTATTAACATTTCACCAAAACAAGCAATCAAGCAGTAAACAGTAGGAATTTATTGCAGCAAGCAATCGTAATGACTCTTACGCAGAAACTCTCCCCAGAAATATTTTTGTTAGGACGACCTGTTATGTGGGGGGTTTCAGCACCAGGAGTTATTTTTCTGTGTCATTCTCTACAGCCAGGTAAGTTATATCAGTAAGCAAGAGAAGTGGGAAGAAATACAGTATTTGCAATCAGCTGTCTCAGGGACTGCACACAACACAGTAAAATTGTACTTTTTATCCAAGGATCTCAATCCCTTGTACATACATAAGAATGCTGAATTTCTGTTCTAAAAATCTATTGTTTTAATCCTTTAAATCCAATGTCTATGGTTACTCAGTAGCCCAGAAATAAACCTGACATCCAGCCAGAGGCTGGGAGCAGCACTGCTTTCTCCCCCCACTTTCAGTAGCGAAGCACTATGGGCTGTGCTCTGCCGAACGTGCAGAGCCATCGTTATGCACCTCATGCAGGGAAATTATCCTCCTACAGTATTGTGGGATGACTGATGGCTTCCTCATAAAAGATGATCTACTCAGGGGCAATATTGAAGGCTGAAGTGGCAAATTGCCAAGAGCTGGAGGGCCGCACCTAATTTGCATGTAAATTTACATCCGTTTTAAAGCCATAAAGAAGTGCAGCAGTAGTACTTGAGAATTCCTCGATAGGTTTAAAAGCACATGGTGATCACCAGCAATGAGAACCGGAACGTGATCAGCTTTCAGGACTTCTGTGCTGGGTTCAGGCCGTGCTTTGCACCCCCTGATCCCCTGCTGTATTTCCAGGCCATGCATTCATGTTCCTTTGGTCAATAACCCTCTCTGCTTAAACAGATACACTGAAGTGTGGTGACTCATTGAGCCCAAGGATTCATCCTTCTGCTTCTAGCTTGCCTTCCTATAGTACTTCACATCATTAAGAAATATCGTCAAACTGATCCAATCAATCAATGTATTAGCCAGTACAATTAAATCTAACACAGAGGAGAAATGGGAGCCAGCAGGAAGAACCATTGGTTTGAGAGTCTGCTCCGGAGCTGAGCTGGACTCGGGTTATGTCACCTTGGGATCAAAAATTGTAAGAGCTGATGGATGTGACCTCTCAGAAATACATGCAGTGTGGCTATACAAGACCATCCTGCATAAATAATGCTTCTTGTTAATTCAAATGACATGGATGAGAAAGGGCGTTACAATGTTGGCCAACCCAGTGGCGTGCTAATGATAACATCCCTATGGACTTAATTGAAAAGTACCCAAGGAATACATTAGAAATGGGTTTACTTACAAATCCTAAATCATTCTATTTTACATTAAGAAAACACTCAGAGCTTCTCAAGATGAATTGTGGAATACCTTGAAATGAGAAGATAAATCCCAATGCTGTCATTCTTTTTCTCCAAGGAGTTATTAAGTGAAAGATCCAAAATAAGAAGTCAGGCTGTTGTGCTTCCAGGATTTTACCTCTCTGCCAGATGTAAACCCTATGACTTCTGACTCACAAAACAATGCTCTGAACGTGCCAATCGTTAGCAATGATACCTAACAAGACTCCCAGATAACCACTGCACAGAATATGTAGTGATTAAGTTAAGTGATTCATCTCCACTGCAACCTGTTAGATTTACACATTACAGTCATTTGCATTGCAATAAAAATCTCTGTGCATCTGCACAGGACAGTTTTATAAAGATATTTCTAACCTCAGCGATGTCTCTTCTGATTTGTTTCCTTGGAAGTTTCTTTTGAATGCTACTTCTTGCCAGGTGCTTATCCTGATAAAATAAATAGCAGATCTTACAGAGGAGTATCCACTTCTGCAATGCAACAAATGAGTCACTTATCAACAGCATTATGGTTGTGGCTGTGAAGAGCTCTTCCAGCTGAGGCTTCAGGGTGAATTTCACTTATGTGGCATTACTGCAAGTGGTGTATGCCAAGGTATTAACATTAGCACTCCGCTTTCACACATGCATGCACACATACACACAGGGAAGAACCACAGAAACTCTAATGAGCCTAGATCCAGTGACCGTGTCATCCCGCATTAACCCAAGATCTAAGCTCCAATCTTGCCTCCGTTGAAGTAAATTGCTAAACTTGCTCCAACTTGAAAAGGTGCAAGATCAGATCCTTCCATCTGAAATAAATCGAAGAGAAAAGCTCTGCCAAGTGAGTCGTTGGCAAGGCTGTGTTCTCAGGAAGATGGCATCCCCGGCGCACACCGGCCGGCAATACCGCAGGGCTGCACAACCCGCGGGCTGTCCCGGCCCCTGCAATTAATGACTAATTGAAATTACTTCTCCTGAACTGACCTCAAGCCATATGGATTAAAACAGATTTCTGAATGCTAATTACGCTACATCATTTTCCCAATTATTTTTAAAATTGGATTATGTACTGGGAGATGGGGTGTTTGAAGCAGCTGCTAATGAGCAAATCATGCATAAAAACTTGTTTGTTATGTTGGTGATTGAACAAAATAAGGTTGCAGGCCTGATGTCGTGTTCAAATAAACAGGAGAAACCAAAAAGATTGAGAGTAGCATCAATTGAAAGGTTTAATTTTTCACTCAGAGGGCAGTGAGGTGCTGGCACAACTGCCTGGAGCTGTGGGTGCCCATCCCTGGAGGTGCCCAAGGCCATGGATGGGCCCCGGGCAGCCTGAGCTGGTGGGGGTGTTGGAACTGGATGACCTTTGAGGTGCCTTCCAACCCAAGCCATTCTATGATTCCATGATAATCTGGGTAGCTTCAAAAGCCGTGTTTAAGCCAGAAGAATTTTCTAGAGCATTTCAGCAGATATCTCTCTTGCTGAAATGGCTCTGGCACTGGTTCCACCAACAGACAGGGAGCTGAAGGACACAGAAGGTCAGCTTGAAACGAAGGCAAAGGATGGAGGCAGAAATAGAGCAAGGAAGCAGTGGAGCACCAGTAGTGCACAGAGCAGAGCTCCAGCCTGCAGATACCCTCAGACAGGTCATGCTGCATCACCAGCTCCATCCTGCCTGGCTCCAGGTGCCCACAACAACCAGGACACGTTGCTGAAGCATGCAGTGAGCACAATGCTGTGAACAGACTGCAACAAGTTTTTTTCCTCCATTTTTTCCTCATTTGTCAGTAATGGTTAACATTACTGCTGGGTTATTGGGAGGTTTCAGGGTATTTTCCTAAGAAATTGCTGTTACCTCAGTGACCAAGGAGCTTATAATCCGTTTACAGAAGTTGCTGAGCAGCTTAAGAGCATAAATCTGATTGAGTACCAGAGGGGCTCCAGTATTGCATTTTTCTGAACGCTTACCCCAGCTCTCTGATCTAATCAGGAAAAACACAGAAATTTAATTGCTGCAAATGGTCTACATATCTCAGGATCTAAATGTCTTTAGATTTTCTGCTCAAAGATTATAAAATCTAGTTATAGTCCCCTTGAACATTTCTGGGTGAACGGTTTTGCTGTGATTCAAGTGCAGCACAGGGCAATATTCTGTTTCTAGTTCCCATATAGGTTGATAGGTCCGTCTGCCTACCTACCCATCTATCTTCAAACGGCCACATACTGCATGGAAAGATTTATAGCTACCTTGTCCTACTACAATATAACTTTGCAGGTAGTTAGGAGCTGTATATTTTTCTCATGGGATTAGAACATTCTCTGGTTAGAAAAAAAGACAAAACAACAAAAAAGCAAAAATCCATACATGCAGCATGTAAAGAATGAGGTTCCTAGAGTACTTGTTCCAGAACTCCGTATTCAATCAGTACAAAATCTACAAGTAGAAAATAGCTCATCTCTCAATAATACTGAATGTGTAACTCAAGATACGCTTAGCTTTAAACCAAGTTTTTTGACTTCCATTCCTAACAGTGAAAGCTTCATCTCTTTGTATCATTTCACATAAGATTTTATTCTCTTTTACAAGCAGAAATAATAATAAATAGTAAAAAAGAAAAAAAAAAGCCTTTCAAAAACTGGATATTTCTACTACCTGGATTTACAAAGCCTGTAAGTTTTACACAGTTCTCCTTGCCATTTTAATTTTTCATACTGCTCACAATTTAAACAAAGTCTCTTATAATTACTGAAATAATCCTTCCTGATGTAACGATTCTGTTATAACTTCCAAACTTAAATTCAGTTTTCACTCTGACACCGAAAAGTGTATCGCTGGAAGAGATTAACATTATAATGCATTTTATGCAGAAATAATCAATGTCTTTCAGTCAATCTCCCATTTACATTTTTAAGCTCTTCTCTCTGGTGAGCCTTAAGACAAAACTTCCATAGTAACAAAGACAAGAACCAGCTCTACCTTGCAATGAATGCTAACAAAACCACAAATGGAGAAATGAGTAATGGTGGTAGATTATTTCTAAACTGTTTGAATGAGGCTCACATTGAACCTCAATGAAAAAAAAAAGTTTCCATCACCTAAGCCATAAATGAAACATTGCATAGAATATTTTGCTGATTCTCTGTACAAAGCAGGCTCACTGTTTTCAGCAGAGTGTGATGATAGAGAACAATTCTTGCGCTGTGGGCTTTTTGTGTGTTGTATATTTTGGAAATCTTAGTTTGTTTTTTAACCAAGAAATCAAGTTTGTTTTCCTCCTAATGGAATCCCAACCACACTGAATTACTCGTGCAGGTGCTTTTTCCTGCTCCTCATTCACATGAACGGACAACTGTAAGCAATGAGGTAACTCTAAAGAAAGCCTGAGTCTTCTTTGCACCTGCCTAAAAGCATTGACATGGAGTTACCCTTGATTTTTTTTTTTTTAAAAGGATAATGCCTGGAGGTTTCAGCATCAGAACCTTCTCTCAAGCACCCTCAATGTTCTCCAGATCACTCGTGCCACTGCTATTTGGGGTTGCACTGGCAGAGTCCCCCCCTGTGCATGTGTTTTCCAATAGGATTTAGTTTTACCTATGGTGGTGGTTTTCATGGAGCTCATTCCTGTGGAATTCTTTGAAAAACAGGAGCTAAGGAATGGCATAGCATTCAGCAAAATCCTTTTGCATACACTTAGAGAAGACCATCTCCATTTCTCTTTCTCCCTCCCTCACTGAATTATTCCCATTTTTTGTTTCTTGTTTACTGTCTTTGAATTTCATGATAAATAACTGCATATGAAAACACTATAAACATTTTTTCATATACTTTGTAGCGAATATAACATTGCATTTTTTACCCTTCTGATTGGACCTAAAAAATTCCAGATTGAAGTATTCACAGCTCCCGCAGCTCTTAAAAGGGAAAAGCACACAGAAAAACCATTGCTACCTGCAGTTCCTTCCCAGCATGTAACCTCTCTGCCCCTGCTCTGCTCGCTTTCATGTCTGTTGAATCAGGAGCTGACAGGGCCAGGCCAAGCAGGGCTGCAGGCATGGGAGCACTTGCCCTGGTCTAGCTGGGCAGAGACTTCTTATTGTAACATGAAGTTGATAATTCTCACTTTTTTCATGTTTGTTTTTCTGTTCATGCTCCTTGGAGGCTCAAGCAGGGCATGGTAATGAAAAAGTCAGTCAGAGAGCAGGGCAAATTCCAGAGGGCGACAAGGATTACTCTATCATTAGACAAAGGAAGAACAACTGATGTCATCTACCTGGACTTCTGCGAGGCCTTTGACACGGCCCAGAAGAACCCTTCTGCCCCACCAGGGAAGCAATGTTCTGTCACTGGGAACTCTGGGAAAGCTCTCAGGTCTTCCAGCCAGCAGCATGTCTGTTTGAGATGACTTGTTCAAGGCAAAGAACATGAGCCCTGGATGTGTGGTTGTGCTAACCACCACCTGCCCCATCCAGGCCTGTGCACAGACTGCCTGAGTAATCAGCCACCAAATTAGCCATCACTAACTGAAAAGATGGATTGTACGAAGGAGGTTTCTCAGCCTGCAGATGGCAAAGTGTTACTTAAAAATACCAGCTCTGATCCCCTGCACACCTGCTGACCATGGGGCCACCCCCACTCATCAAAGGAAAAACATCCTCCCACGTGAGCCCAACAACATCCCGCTCCAAAGAAACAGAAATGGAAATAGGAGAGACTTTTTTTTTTTAAATGACCCTTTGCCCTGCACAGCAGAACTCGTTCCTTATTTATTCCTGACATAATCCCTGAGCAGAAACTTCCCATTAACCTAATAGTGAAGAGTGAACACAGGTTGGACAGCTTGGCCCACAATTTAAGCTGACACACAATGGATGGCATTGGTCTTATACATCTCATTTGTGTCACTGTATTTCAGTGATGCTAGAGTGCTACGACAATTAAGTGGTTTATTAAAAAAAAAAGTCATCCTTATTTAGAATTCATTTTACATGAAAATTTAATTGTGGGTTATGGTGATTTTAATTTAATTAGCCAGGGATCTTCCACTTATCCCAAAAGTCAGCAGCAGAGACCGCAAGAGACAAAAATTTTTCTTGCATTGTTTTGTTTGTAACTTATCGTTTAGAAATGTTGTGTTTACAGATTTACCTTATGCATTGTCATTGCCATTACATTATGCTCTTTAATGTGTAAACAACGTACTTCAAAGCGCAGATATCATTATTAATAGTTAATAAGAAAAATGGAAATGAAAGCTCCGCAGCAGTCTTGCAGCCAGGACACCATTCACTGCGCTCTATGGGAAAGGCATTTGCTCCTGCTAGTTACCTTCCTGAGATGAGATGACTCTTGCAGAGACAAAAACAAACCCTTATTTTTGCGCTTACTGGATATGTAATCTTCAAATAACGAGTATGAGGATGAAAACAAGTAAAAGAAATGTCCTGCAGCATTTTCACGCTCTCCCACTAAGGACAGCAGTTTTGCTTGATTAAAGGTTACAGGATCTGACTCCAAATAAGCAGTTAGCTGAGGAATTGGATGCATGAGACATTTCTTCTTCTCTCCCCTGAGCTAACTCTGCCACGAAATGAAGCTGGGATATTGATGACTTCAAAGGAACTGTAAAAACTAAATAACAAGCCACGATCAGCCAACACGCTTAAATACTCTGTGACAGAAAAAACTGTTAGTGGGCAATTGGAGTCCGTAATATTTTTCTACGATGTGTAATGGAGCTGGTAGGCTCGTATACACGCAGCACCATGAGAGAGGTGGAATACTATTTATTCACATTTTTGTTGATACAGTTTTATTTATAACCCAGCTCACAGTGGGCACTGGCTGCAAGCAAAGGATCAGGGAAAGCGTTTGGCTGAACCAGCCCCAGGACCTTGGAGTTGCAGCAGATCCTTGAGGACCCGCTGCGAAGAGGGCCCGTGGCGCGGGGCGATGCGCAAACATTTGTATAAATTGCATTTTTGAGGCTGAATTCTCCTGTGCACTGCTTGCACGCGCTCATTGCTATTCAGCGAATACCCCAAATGAGGAAGCTGTCTGCTGTCTGGTTGGGACTCGGGCAGAAGTCCTTGATCAAAGGACAAATACCTTTATATCTAGTGATTCCCTAATCATTCTCTTGAAAGGGTTTAACACCAGCAGTTGTCCTCAGTGATGGGATATTTGTTTAGTTGTCTAGGCTGCTCTCTTCACTTTAATTATATGCTGAATTTTTTCCTACTTAATTAAGACTATCTTCAAAGAGACACTTTTATAAACAAATTAGGGTTATCTGGCTCAGAATTTAAAATGGAGTGCTGTTTGATCAATACAATTGATTGAAGAGATCTAAAACCATCTCCGAGACACTTTCAGAACCATTTGAATGCCTTGCTTAAGCAGAGGTTGAAACACTCAACTGCCTGCTACACCATCACCCAGACACTTTTAAAATAGGGACAACAAGCACTAAAAAAAACCACTATTGAATGGATTCATTGCCTTTAAATAAAACTGTGTGAAGGAAAGGTGGTGAACCTGTCATGCTGTTGGAAAGATTAGGGATCGTGGAGAAGATGATGCTGATGACAAAATGTCCTCTCACATTTTTATCTTCTACAAGACGTGGTTTGTCTACAAGAAAACACAACCTTTCGTTCCCTTTCCCATCCAGACATTCAGCCATCTGTCCACCCATCCACCCCACCTACCATTCACTCATCCTTCCATCCCTGAATGCCAGGCTGTACACTGATTGAATTGGAAATAACTTAGATCTGTTTCACTTGTGATGACAACAGAAAATTCAGGTCTGGTATGTTAACCTGTGAAGATCTGCATACATTCAGATGAGTTTGATGTTCTGCTTATTTATGTTCCTTATCCAGAGTGCAGTCTTGGAGTGGTGAATCTCAATTGGGATGTTTTGAGACAAGACTTCGTACTTGCCCTCATTACAAATAAAGGAAAGATAGCAGTAAAATAATGAAATTAATCTCTAATTTTTCACCTTGTATCTCTGATTTCTTTTCCTGTTTGTGTGAATTTCCTAATTATAAATCTGCTTTTCCGCATACCTTTCATGTTATAGAAAACATTGTGTTGCACAAAGTTCTTATGTAAACTGAATACTCTGCAGACTTCAACATATGAAGTTGCTCTAAAGAAGTAGGGGGAAAAAAATAACAAATTACCTGTAGAGCCACCTGATATATAGAAATTACATTTTCCCCTAATTTAATACCTATATAAAATTTGTGACAGTAACAAAAAATTACTTTATAGCTGCCCACAAGGTCAAGAGTAAATTATTTTATTCTGGAAAAAATAAAAATAAAAAAAGAATCATGCCTGCTCCTGAATAGTTTGAGAAAATACTTTGGTCTGTACATCAGTGGTCTTTTGCTTCTCATTTATTTCAGTAGAATATTTTGCAAAGTCAGAAGTAGAGTTTGTGGACATATTTTGTTCTTTTCCAACATCTGTACAAAGTGGAGTGTTCAGGCTGCACTGAGATTCCTTTCTATCCTGTGACAATAATCACTTCAATATGATATTGATAGCATACCTTTTTGGAAGGTTGATTTAGTTCAAATTTATCTGTGCCAAGATACCATGCTGATAATTGATCTCCAGCTTTGTTCTGCAGCATTAATTAAGTTTTAGAAAAGCTTACAGATCAATTTATTTTAGCTAATGCAGATCTGTACCTATAACAGCATGAGTCAGATATTTATCGCTCTGCTGTGATTCCCTTTTCATGCTTCATCAATTCATGTTTACATCTGGTTTAAGTTTTTCTAATCTAAAATAAATCAGCTTGAAAAAGCATTTGATTTCTCATTTAGATTCCCAATTGCCTTCCATTACAAAGATAATATCCCTTGTCTGATTTAAATGGTAGAACTGTTAGGTTAATAATAACGAATAAATACGTTGTCACTTCAGAGTTGTTGCAACTAAGCTAAATTTTATTTGCCTTTAAAAAAAGGCAAAAGCAAATTGGGGTTCTTTATGAACAAAATAATTTAATATTATTTCAATAAAGCATAGCACTTAGACGCAGTTTCACCTTTCTGTAGTCACTTACAAATGTGCACTGTAACGTTGTTCCTTTTTTTTTTTTTTTTTTTTGAATTATTTTATTTTAAGCTGTGGATGCTCAGTTAAAAATTAGTATTTTAAAGCTACTGCACTGCACTGAATAGGTTTGCTCACGCTGGGTTTCCCAATGGCTGCATGCAGACCACGCCAGTTACTTGCCTCCAATTGGCAGTGTGTGCATTTCACACGGTTAGAAGTCTCTACAGCAGCAAACTGACAGCTGCCTGACATCTCCTATGGGGAAGGTCCCCTCCTGCACATTTTGTGAGTCCTCATTTAAATACTTTGCAATATTTCTGTGATAACAGATCGGTAGTATGGGTAAGAAAATATTTGCCTATCCATAATTTTTGCTGTAGGCTACTTCTGTTATCCTCAACCTGTATCTATTATAATGTTCTATCTAGTGCCATACAAGAGAGGAAAAAAAAATCAGTTTGTAAAAACATGAGCTCTCTATTTTTCATTAGAGAATTTTCTGTACTTTATGCTATGCCAATGAGGTACGATTTGTCATGTAGTTAATGGAGCAGGATACTACTAATTAACCAGATGAGATACAAGCCAGTAGATCCACCTTTATCAGGAGCAGAGCAAATGGCTGTGAAAATTTTCTCAACGTATTAGATCGTCAGTTTTGCATAAAGTGCCATACCTCTGCCAGGCACTTAGCGTGAAACTGCAGTCACAGCCACTACTACAGCCACCCAGGCAATGCAAAGAGTTAAGGGATGCTTTCTGTGGAAATCAGTGAGTTTTTCCCATGTGGGTCTTGGCTCTTTATTTCTCACTTGACCTTTTCTGAGTATTTCTGTTGTTTTTTTTTTTTTTTTTTACTGTCCGCTCATCCAAAACCCCATGTAGATTCTGCACTGTATTGATTTTGCTCATTGTGGAAAACGCTGACTGAAGAATTGGAAGAAAACTCCACTCCACTTCTCACAACTTCCAGTGGTTCATGAAGGTCAGAGGAAAATGCCATGGCCCACCCTCCAATGGAGTGGTTGCTTGGGAACTGGAGAATAACTTCCAGATTGTTACACACATCATGAGGAGCTGCACAAACAGCTTCCCAGCCCCAGAGGCAGACCAGCACAGCCAGCAAATTCTGGTGTTGCCCATTGATTTCTTGCTTGCTCCCTGGGATGATAGTAGGCTGGGTGTCAGTAGCACATCTCTAGTGTGCCTCTCTGCTTCTACTGTCTGCTTATCTGCACAGATCAATTATCAACAGAAAGTCTTAGTTCAAGAACGCACCGCTGCATGTGAGGAACCACGACTAATGAGCACTTTTTTTTTACATCAAACTTGTGGAACAGGTGAGAAAATAGGGACAGTATACAGCACTTGGCTTAACCTCCATAAATAAGCTGTAATCTTTATACCAGAAGCTGGAATGTGGCTTAGATATGTTATTTCCCCCCCTAAAATAACAATAGCACAGCTTCCCATTTTTGCATTTGATGTATTTTAGCACATGGTTTTCAAAGCGGGAGTGAGACAGCTAAAAACAGGAATTTCCCTCTGGCTGCAACATCCAAGGCAGAAGACACCTGTGAGGCAGGAAGCATTCCCACAGTGGGTGAGATGCACAAGGTGCCCACACAATGAGCATCCACTTCTCCTCTGCCCCAAAATCTGGGTAGGGTTATACCAACAGGGCTGTTTATACCAAAAGAATCAGCAGAGTAACAAACATTGCCCCTTTCCTCTTCCGAGATCATACCCTTGCCCCTTCTTTTATAATTCAAGATATCAGTAGGGACATTTTGCAAGGGAGACTCAAACGTAGCTCAGTTCTTCAGCTCATATTGTTGACTTTATCTGTCTGAAAGGAAGGATTAATTAACATTTTCCTATCAATAGGCACATTTTTAAAGTGCTTCCACAACTGAGGAAAACAGGAACTGCAGCATTAATCTTCAGCCTCCTTACCCAGTTACTGCTGTACAACATAAGCTATTTTATATATACCTTGAGTTGAGGGTGGTTCTGGGTTTCTGAAGATCTCATTGGCTGTACCACTAATGAGGAATGTTAATTAAGAGTGTGAAGTTAATGATGGGGATTTGGTTGACTGCTCTGGAGCTGTAGGTGCTGAAAGCTTACGTGGTTTAGATGATGATGTTCTCTGCTTCTGATCTCCCTTTAATGGAGCTGGTTTGGGTTACCTGGTCAGGTATTCTAGCAGCTGTGCAAGGTTTGACTTCTAGGGGAGATTCTTTTCCTTTCTTGTCCAGAACAGTCTGTTAATGAAGCTACCGAAGGTGATGCTGGAAGATTTCAACTGGATATTGAATGAGTGGTTTTTTCTGCATATTTTTTTCTAAACAAATAAACAAAAGAAAAACCACAGCTTCTGAGTTCTCTGTCAGTGTCATCGGGCGTTTCAGCCTCTCCACAGACCTGAGCCTTGGTTTCTCTCTGGTCCAGCTCCCTGCCTGTAAAGCAGATTAACCACATTTACTCATCTCACAGGAGTGTTGTGAAAAAGCATCCATAAAGATTGTCAGATCTTCATGTGTCATTTAACGGGGAAATATTGGTACCTACAACAAACATCTGAAAGCCCTCCTGTCCAGGGCAGAGAAATACAAAGAGCATTTTTCCATGTTAGCAGCCAGCAAGTAATTTTGAGAGTGAGTAATTCTTCCCTTCAGAGACAAGCACCAAGCACATCACTGAGCTGCAGGTTTAGCTGAAAATGTGCAGTTATCAAATGCCCTCAGAGTCAGGGGGCTCACAGGCTGATCTGGCTCATTAATCCAGAACTTGACATGCAGGGGATGGGAAAACAGCAGATTTGTTTAATTGTTTTTCACAGAGGTCCATCCTTTCCCATTAACAACAGTGTTTGAGCATTGCTGTCCAGCAGGCACCGACCCAATATTGCAGTCTCGTGGCACAGGTTTGGGTGTGTCCTAATGCTGACACTCCAAAAGGCTCTCTGCTCTGTGATCTGCCTTCCTGTTCTTGCTTTTTCCTTTTTTTGTTTTACCAAGCGAGCTGCTTCCAAGCCCCTACAGCTGTGCATGCACGTCTTGGGTTTTCAGGTGAATGCATCCTACACACCCAAACCCAGAAAGCAATAAACATCGTTTCACTTATTACATATCTATATGCATCTGATCCCATGATTTTTGAACCAGTAAATGTTTTTGTTGTTGATCATGACTTTGATGGAATTACTTCTCTGACTCTGTGAACTGGCTGCAGCCTTGCTGTGAGTGGAGCAGAGGCACTTGCTCCCACCCATCGAGCAACCCTGCAGAGCTGGGCTCACCAGCCGCAGTCTCTATTTCTGCAAACTTAAAAGGAGAACCTCGTGTGGTCATCAATTTCTAACGCTTTTTGGGGAAGCTTTTTAGTGTTAGAGCCACGCGAAGGACTTCAAGGTCCTGACAGTCTGAGTGAGAGTTAATTAGGCTGAAAAGACCTTTGGTGGAGTAACTAACTCCTGTGTTTGCATAAGGACTGAGCCGATGAAATCCTGATGCTACTGCGGCTTTTAAGATGCTCCTTTACTATCAAGCACAGTTACATAACTTCTTTTTGAATTTTCACCAAGTTCTAGCTTATTTGAAATGTTTCTGATTTGTTATTATCAGCTGCTCTCAATTCTCTGTGGATTTAAGGAAAAAAATCATTTTCCTCCCTCCCCAGCTCCTCAGTTCCTTCTCAATTCCTCCTGCCCAGAATGATACCAGGAATCCTGGCTCCAAGAGGAGATGTCTAGATGTGGGGATATTTCCTTATCTTATTGGGTGAAACAATTGCTGCATCGTCAAGGCAAAGATATCCTGTTTCAGCCCTGCAGCTGTTTTATTTACCAGGAGGACACTTGTGTAAGTCAGCAAACCGCCGCTCTCCCCGCCCACGCGCACGGGGCTTATCCCATAGGATGGGTTAAAACGAGAGGAAATTGCTCAGCGGGGTCAGCCCACAGACCTTAGTGTCGTGGTGCTGATGTTGCCATCCCAACGCTTCCCCTGCGTAACGCAGCAGCGCAGCCCCGCTCCCAGCCCAGGTGTGGGCATGCTGCAGCCCTGCTCCCTGGGCAGCAGCACCTCGTGCAGCTCACCCAGCCACGGGCACCCCTCCAAGCACAGGGAGGACCTCCCAGCATGGGCCCCACGTGGGCTGCGCTGTGCTGATGGTGGGAAGGGTTTCAGCCCAGCAATTAACCCAGGCAGGGAATGGTACATGTTATGAAACACCGTGGGTTCTTCCTTGCCAAAAGATTCTTTTTTTTCTAGTTTTTACCTTAAATGAGAATAGAAGTGTAAGCCATCCGATTTCCTTAGGATTTGCTTCTTTTAAAATAAAAATTCAAAAACTCTCTCCTTCAGAGGGCAGTGTTCTTTTTTTTTTTTTTTTTTTTTTTTGTGCAAAGAGAGCATAGACATAATTTCAATCCCATTTATCAGCAAATGTTCCATAGCCAGACACGCCTATATTGCTTTGAGGCCCTTGCAGACAAAGTATTAGCAAAAACTGCTGTAGCACAGGTACTTGGGAAAAGCCTCCTGCAGTTATCCCGGCACGCAGTTTGCCAGTGGAGATTGTCACTTCACATACAGGGCGCCAAATTGAGACACTTAAAGAGAATTCATTTTCTTCCATTTCTGAAAAATAGCCACTCTGGGTGTCTGAAACTGAGATAAGTATCCCAAATCATTTATCTTCAAAGATTTTAACCATTCAGCGGGAGGGAATTTCTATCATCCAGCACCAGAAAAATAACTCCTCGATAATTCCTGTGGCTGGTGAGTGAGACCCAACTTCCTTCCAAAGAGTGCTTGGATTGGGTCTTAACCCAGCTGGGTTGGGTCTTTCAGCCCGACCACTTCATACCGCCATTAAAATAAGTTGAGACCTTTAATTCTTTGACATTGAGAAGAAAACCCACAACAAGACTGAAGTCCAAAAAAGCTCATTTGTACATTTCTCAGCCTGTCCCTCCCCTCTGAGGGGGATGCTCGCCTTCAGAGGGACACTGAAAGGTCTCTGAATGCCTGTTACCTTCCAGAATAACAGCATCAGTATGCACGAAGGTTAATGTCTCACAAAGGACTAGGAATCTGCATATTACATTTATCAAAAGAGGTGTAAATGAGCTATATAGGAGTCTATTACAATGCCCTGCATAATTTATTCCATGTACAATAAGGAGTCGATCAGATTTCATGCATGTTTACTTTTTGAAAGATAACCGCCTGAGTGTTTGAACGAGGCCAGCAATACAAATAGGGTTCAAAGTAATGTGTTTATCTCCCTGACATTTTAATCTTGAAAACTTTCTTATTCTCATTGTTTCGACAAAGCGACTCTCTTTTGTGGGAATAATCTCTCCCAAACATGAGAGGACTCCCATTGTTTGAGACATACAATGCATTCAAAAGTTTATTAGATACGCATAAGTGAAACAAAAGGCCAGTAGGAAAAGAATCTGTATTTCTGATACTGTTTACTTTCTTTCTAGAAGTTTAAAGGGTAGGAAAATTCATTCTATCTGATGTACTCCTGATGTGACACGTTGAAGTTTTAGCAGAAATCCTTGTTTGAGCGGCAGCAGGCAGAACAGCATGCTGCTGTCCTGGCTTCTGCTGCAAGGACCCTCACAACACGTGGGCTGTGAGGCTGGTTCCTTGCCCGCTCACTTGGGTCTCATAGAATCATAGAATGGCCCAGGTTGGACGGGACCTTAAAGATCATCCAGTCCCATGCCCTGCCATGGGCTGGTTGCCACCCACTAGCTACCGGTGTAAACCACCTTGGTGTGTTCAAGCCTTTGTCAGTTTAAGTATCACCTAAAAGAAAAATGCAACTTAGCATTTTTATAATTCAGAGTTCCATATTGCTGTGGCATCAGCTATAGTGTCTGAAACTCCTGTTGGTACCTAAGCATTCCTGATTTCAATAGATGAGTACCTTCCCCTGCAGGTACAAATTTGTCTTTACCTTCTACCTGCTAGTTGTTTTGCTGTTGTTGTCCAGTGCCTATCAGATGCAGACAAAGCATGTTGGTTTTAGTTTTCCTTTTTCAGTTACGTTCAACAGAATGGGTTCTCACCATACGGTCCTCTCCAGGTTCCACACGAGGTGCTCATACCCCATGTTCCTTAAGCACACGTTCAGCATTGACTGGAGAGCACTCTGCAGAGCATCCCGAAGGCTCCGCGCTCGAGTGCAGCCACCGAGGGCACAGACCAATCCTTGTTTCCCATCCCAGTGCTGGAAGCTGCTGTTCCCTCTCTCTTTTACCCTCCCCATGCTGTCAGACTGAGAGAGAGAGTTTTCAAGCTCCAAGGAGAGCTTTGGGCAGGCAGAAGCCACATCCCCAGCACTCACAGCCCCGTGGCAGCATTGGAGAGTCCCAGCATCTCTGCTGCTTCGCAGTGTCACCCCTCCGTCCCACGGCTACCAGGTGTCTCACCGCTCCAGTGCCAAGGAAACAACCTTATTTTGCACCGTGGGAGACACTCTGAAAAGATGTATCTAATGGCAAAGCAAGAAGCTGTGTTGTTCAGCCTTGAAACTCTGTTTTTAAATAATGCTTGAATGTCTTCTAGAGAGTCTCCAGAGCCCTGGAGTTTTGGAGAACTTTTGCTGAAAAAAGCAGCATCTTTATTCTTTAACGTGACTGATGAGTGAGTGTGCATAGAATAGGTGCAGTGTCCCTAGTGCTAGAAAATACAAAATATACACCTCAGTGAAAAATAACTTCCTACACAGAGTACATTCTGTAAAATTATTCTTTAACAAAAGAGCCTAATGTGAACAAAGCTGCAACAACTAATCCTGTATACTCTTGTATGCTTTTAGGCCAGCTGTATTCTTACAAATCCAGAGCTGTATTCATAGATAATTCCTCATAAATTACTTTGATTTACAATAACAAAACCTCTTTGCTTCATTTACATCATCACTGCCACCTCACCACCTTCAAGAGGCCGTGTCTTTGCGCAAGCATTGCTTCAAGCACAGCAAGCCAGTGCCATGCTTCCAGAAAGTCTGGAGAGACAAGATGAGGAGATGGCACTCACAAAGAGGGCGCAGCACTAAGGGTTGGATATTAGGAAAAACTTCTCTGAAAGAGTGGTCAGGCACTGGCACAGCTGCTCAGGAAGGTGGTGGAGTCTCTGTCCCCGAAGGTGTTCAAGAAATGTGTAGATGTGGTACTTAGGAACATGGTTTAGTGGTTTAGTGGGCAATAGTGGTGGTAGGTGGACAGTTGGACTAGATGATCTAGATGATCTGAGAGGTCTTTTCCAACCTTAATGATTCTGTGATTCTATGATTCTATGGAAGCGAAATGGTGGTCAACGCTGTCTGCTGATGAAGTGACAGTGAATCTCCCCACTCAGAGGAATGGGACTTTTGCTTGCTGCAGCGCATGGACTCACCCCCGATGCAGAAGCGCTGCTCAGGCAGACCCCAGGAAGGGGATCCAGTGCCAAATCCAGGCAGACTCACTTCATCAGGAGAAATGGAAATAACAGCATTTCTTCGTCATGACACGAATTCTCACAGTTCAAATACGTCCGGTTAATATAGTCCCATGGCTTGAGAAGTGTCAATCCTCACGTCAAACACATTTAGACTGAAATATGAATGTGTCACTAATACTTCATTACAAAAAAAAATTTGTGTTTTTTTTTCACAGAGGCAGACTTCATGAGGAGGAGTAGAATGACCCCAACTAGCAACCACAGAAACTGTACAGAGATAATACTGTCTCAGGAGACGAGTTTATATCTCATCCAAATTTAGATGGCCTATTAATGTTTGTGGCTTCCTCCTCCAGACTGCTGCAGCGGGAGACCATCCTTGCTAGCTCATATATAAACTGAGGTCTTTTGGATAATGCATTCCAGATCACACTGAACATGCATTATATAAATTAAAAAACAGAATCCTGTTCAAGCAGAATCACTGAAACACTTGCCTTTTATGTGAAAAAAAAAATCCTGCTACAAGAGTGTTTTATTCTGGGAGGCCAATTGCCTCCGTGTGAGTCATCAGAGCAGTTGAAGTCAGCGAAAACATTTGGGATAATACAATGAGGCAGCAGAGCAAGTTTTTCCACAATGAGCATATTCAAAGCTGGGCTGTGAGCTCACAGACAGCACAGCCCTGCTGCATGCTCCGTGTGCTGCAGGTGCACGCTGGGCACTGGGGTGGATGCAGGGCTGCTCCGGGCAGTTTTCCATGATAGCATTGAAATCAGCCTAGGAAAACCAAGCAAACTGGTGAAAAATAGAATTTACCAGTGAAAAAAAACATTTGAATGGAGAAAATGGATTTCCATGCGTCACACTCATGGCTGCTGGGAAGTGCATGGCCAGCTCCTGGCCATGGCAGCTGGCCCTGCAGTGTGCCAGCGGTCTGTGCTGAGCAGAGCAGGCACCACAGCAAAACCTCTCCTCTCACACCTGTACCTCTGTCAGAACTGCTCAGTGCAGCTACCCTTATTTATTTCAAATGGGGGTCTATCTAAATATGCTAGATAAATGGGTCAAAGAGCCTTCCTGCCCCCCGGAGCTGAGCATGCTTGGATCCCTGCACTCCGTGGGTCCTGAGCTCCCAGCGCCTGCAGCTTTCCCTGCTCTCACAGAAAGGCTTTCCCCGCCAGCCGTGAAATGCAGCGTTTTGTTCTGCTCTAATTATGTCTTGGATCCTGGGTGGTGTTTCCGGGCTCTGTCCGTATGTTCCCACTGTCCCAGGAAACCTGCCAAGCGCTAATATTGGACAAAAGCAAGGGAAATCAATCGAATCCCTGATTGGCTTTACTGTATAATAAAGGGAGGCATTGCCCTGGTACAGCACAGCCACGTGCAAAGGGCACCGACACTGAAACAGCAGCTTTGGGGGGAGGCAGAGTTTTACGTTCACCGGATATCACGTACCTCTCACTGAGTTCAACAAGCTGTGAGCAGGGTACGGAGGAGAGAAGCGAGCTGTGCATGCATCGTTGTGCTGGCCAAGGAAGGTGAGGAACTGCTTTGCCTCCCAGCCCTCCTGCACCTGCACAAAAACCCACACGGGCTCCCAAGCCATTCCCTAGGTCTCTCTGTGAAAGAAAGGCATTTACATCAATTTATCTCTCAGTGCATAATCAATGTGTATAAACTCCAGTGACTGGGAATTGACCTATTCTTTTCCTCTTGGAACGTAACAGATCTTGCAATATCTAATATGCACTGAAGTCTTTAAAGAATAAATAATTTAAAAAGGCAAAATGACTATAGTTGCTCTATGCCACATATTTATACCCATGAATTCTTAACCTATTTTATAATGAGATTAACATTTACTGCTACAAAAGATGTTCCACTGCAGGTGATGCAGCATTTCTGGGCTTATCTGCAGGGGGCCGCACAGATCCAATAAAGCATTAAGAAGCAGTAAAACAGATTACTCAGAATTCATGAAGTGATAACTTAGTTTCTTTTGAAATGCTGATGACATGCAGTTTTTTACTTCTAGGTTCTTCATGGGCACGGGCAGGTGTGTGGCTTCATATAGTTTGTCACCTTCTTGGAAATTGAGTCCCTGAGGCAGAAAATGCAACTAGCAGTGCTTTTTATGATACCAAGACCTCCTTCCATTGTAGTTATTTAATTGCTGCATCAGCCAAAAACCTCTTCAAGCTGCTGGGAAACAAGTACTTCTTATTTTTTGCAAGAATTTTAGCGTGAATGGGCACCTGCTGGCACCATGGTGCTACAGGAGACCGAGACACAGGGACTGGGGAGAGAGAACAGCTCCAGAGAGGGCACAGATGAGGCCCTCTCTGCTTGTTGGATTATCTTCATAATGGAAATCACGATGCACTTTGTAAGGAAAAGTTGCAGCTTCTTATTGGTTGAATAAATTGTGAACAGCTTCCATGTATGTGTCATAAAATGGGAGTCCCATCCATGTTTACCTGCTTGTGTTTGCCTTGTAAGAACAGAAATACTTTAAAACTTGTAACGCTCTTAGCATTTTTAATACAATGCACAGAGATTTTATCCTCTGGAGGGGATCAGCTGTAAACACCGGAAGTACCAAGTGCCCTAACGCAAGGTGATAAGAGCTCTGTGCTTGCTGCTCTCACATAAGGCTCCAAGTGAACTCAATGACAGTCATTACCACACAGAGGAGTTTTTCTGTCCAACTGCTATGCCTGAAAATACTTTCATTTTGTCTTTCTGACAAGCGTTTTCCTTGGAAGACTGCAAAACTGCTATCCTGTTTCCAATTGCTGAAGAAGTTCACTCTTTCTCAAACAATTCACGGCATATTACGAATCCCAACATGAAAAAACAATTCCATGTTTTCCACTCAGTGAACAAAGGCAGCTCTGTGCAGCGCAGGGCTGAGTGGTGCAGATGGGGTGGGCAGAGCGGATCACTGTTTGGTTCCAGAAATCGGGCTGGCATCACAGCCCACATCATCCTGCCTCTGGTCCCTGGGCAGACAAGGGCTGCAGGGTTCTGACACAGCTGCTCTCACTCACTTGCTTTTGCTCTGAGTTAACGTCATGTCGTGGTGGTTTCAGAGGGGGATTTGGGGTGCAGGAAAGCAGCAGGAGGAGCAGGCTGCAGTGTGGGGAGCGGCCTAGCTCTGCACTGCATGGCCTCCAAGGGGCCCAGAACTGACTGACAGCAAGGAACGTGCTCCCAGACCAAAACTACTTCTAAATTTGGGCCCCACAATGACTTTGTTGCTCCTAAATGATCAAAAGCACTCTGCAAAACCTCTACTTCTATACTTTAAATCAAAATAAGACTTATCACAGAATCACAGAAACACATGGTTAGAAAGGACCTACAGGATCATCTAGTCCAACTGTCCTCCTATCACCATCACTACCCACTAAGCTACTAAATCATATCTCGTCACATCTCATCCAGACACTTCTTGAACAGCGCCAGGGACAGTGACTGCACCACCTCCCTAGGCAGCCATTCCAGTGCCTGACCACTCTTTCAGAGAAAAAGTTTTTCCTAATATCTAACCTAAATCTCCCCTGGTGCAACTTGTGGCCATTCCCTCTTGTCCTGTCATTAGTTATCTGGGAGAAGAGGCCGATCCCCTCCTCACCACAACCTCCCTTCAGGAAGTTGTAGAGCACGATGAGGCCACGCCTGAGCCTCCTCTGCTCCAGGCTAAACAATCCCAGCTCCCTCAGCCACTCCTCATCAGACTTGTGCTCTAGACCCCTCACCAGTTTTGTTGCCCTTCTCTGAACACGTTCCAGGGCCTCAATGTCTTTCTTGTAGTGAGGGGCCCAACTCGATGCAGGGAGCTGCACTACAGCCTGGCAGAAAGCAAGTTACAGCAAGTGAGGGCTGAAGATGGAGTCCCACCACCCTACACCTTCACACAGTCATTCATACAGGTTCTGTTTGCTGTAAAAAAACAAACCCAAAACTAAAACAACCCGCTGCCTTTCACTGCTGGGCTGTGGACATATGGCACAACCGCACACTTTGCCCACCTCAAAAGCACTAAATAGTTATTAAAGTTGTTAACTGTTTATAACCCCGCAAGTGAATGTGCTAAAATGATGGACCTGGCAGCGCAGAAAACACAAATGGAACAAGGCCAAAGAGGTACAGCAAGAATTGCAGCTGTAATCTGTTAGTTCAATCAGAAATGCATGCCCTCTTAATCCATCTACTCAAATTAAAAAAAGTTCATATGGATCTGAAAATTTCCATTGCTGATAAACTGAAGCTGGGCTAGCTCAGGCTTTCTGCCCAGGCCCTGCCTCTCACCCTGGTGTTGCACCTCATCTGGTAAAAGTTTCAGTGACCTTTCGGCTGACATGTCAGCTCAGAAAGGGCTTCTGGCTCTGGCTGCAAACACTTAACTTACTGGATCTTGCAAGAGGAATTTAATTTAAGATTAATTTGGTTTTCTGTGCAGTAACATTAGACACAGTGGCTTTATTTGTTATAAAGCAGGATAGGATGATTAAATCCAATTTAATTTCATCGTAATTTAAAAACGATTTTAAGAATCAACATTTAGAATTGTTTTTATTTATGGCACTGGATGCTGTACTATGTTGAAAAGCTATACATGTCTATTTGGGCAGGGAGAGAAGAAACCCTAATATTCATGGTCAGTCAGAAATGTATCTTGCCATTTTTATGCCATTTCCTCGAAATTTTCAGTGTATTTTATCCATCAAATGTTTTAGTTAGGGTATGTTTTAGTCATTTGCGTCACAGCAGTTTATGCCTTTCTATGCCCAATTTACAGCAGAAAGTCTGACTTCTGCAAAAAGCCATTTCTAATCCTCATCAAAAGTATTGAAACTGCCTGTCCCATCTCCATGTTTGCATACATGGTGGTCCTCACGTGGGTATCAACAGAACTGGGTTGATGTACGGGTGTTCCTGACACTCAGAAAGGCAGAGCCAGCTCTCCACTGTTAGCAGCAATGCTGATATAAAATATTATGCAGCTGGCGTCCTGATTTAGCTCCTAAAACACTACTTCTCAAAACAGGCTACCCACATAAGCTTTAAAGGAAAATAAGGTGTAAAGAGCAGCAAGGATGAAAAATGGTAGAAGGAAATAATGCTGAGAAGAATCAGCTTCTCTGTGTTAGACTACCTTATTTTAAGAGACTTGATTGATATGACAAAAACAAGTGTTAGACAAGATAATATAAATGTAGAGCTTCGACCTATTAATCAGATTAAAAAACAACATGAAGAGCAGCACAGATCTATAGACTGGAAGAATAAGATATAAAATGCAGCTATAGTAGGTCATCCTAGCAGGAAATTGGACAATAATGGGCAGTTACAGGAAGACTGAATTATTGGAGGACATACAGTAGAGGATCGATGCTGATCATATAAGGTGCTTGCAATGGCTGTGCTAGGAGCTTGGCTGGTGCATTCCTTTTGCAATTAGGAAAAGAGCTTTCCCTTGGGGTAAATAACCTATTTTTCCCGTTCTGAATATATGATTCAGGGCTCTAGTCCTGTTTTACCAGATGTTGCTCTGGAATAGCATTTCCTGATCCAATGAGCATGGAATATCCTGTTGCACTTTGAAGCCTTACTTTCAATACCAGTCTTTGTAGCAACACCTGAAAACTGTCCTTCCTGTGGGCTTCAGCCTGTTACCTGGTCAAATTTTCCTTCCTGAGAGATGGAAAAATCAGGGAGCTGTTATATGCATGTTTCTGCCCCATTAGAGAATCCAGACTAGGCCAAAAGTCCCCTCTCTTGTTCCTGAGTTGGGTCAGTACCTGAACAGGACATGACTACTGCATATGGCAGCTAAGGGGTTGTGAGCAGAGAGCCTGTGGAGCATTGTAGGGCTCTAAATACCACGACCATGAGTCTGTGAGGTGTTCTTTCAGCAACTCAGGGCCCAACAGAGGGCACCACGATGATCAAGGGACTGGAGCACCTATCCTGTAAGGAGATCTGTGAGATCTGGGACTGTTCAGAGAAGAGGAGGCTCTGGGGGATCTCATCACTATCCAAAAATATCTAAAGGGAGGGTGCAAAGACAGAGCCAGGCTCTGTTCAGTGGTGTCCAGTGCCAAGTCAAGAGGCACTGAGCGAAAACTGGAGCACAGGAGGGTCCCTCTAACCATCGGAAGCAATTCTGTGCTGTGCAGGTGCCAGAGTACTGGCACAGGGACCAGAGGGGCTGTGGGGTCTCCTCCCTGGAGATCTTCAAACCCAGCTGAATGTGTCTTGGGCAACCTGGTAGAGTGTTTCAGGAGCCTATACTGCCTACACAGTTTGTTTCATACTTCTATTACTTTTTGCTGTCACATCGTACTCCTCCTGAGTAAGCGCACATGTATACCAAGCACTGCACCAGCAGCATCTTTTGTTACAAGCCAGTCACACTGTAATTCTTGTGTCAGCAGGTGGAATAGCCCCTGTGCAGCAATGCAGATTTCTCCATGGGTATGTGGAAAGCTCCTGCTGCTTCAGGTCGCAGCTCCTCAGGGCTCCAAGCCCTGCAGGGAGCAGGGCAAGTGGTTCAGTGCCAGCCCTGTCTTCCAGGCACACCTGCTCCCTGACTTTAATTTGCTCTGGATCAAGCTGTCACTCTCCTCTGATTTAAGCTCTTTCTTAGGAATGAGTTGTGCATCGTGTTTGGGGAGATTAGCTGGCTTGCTGGAATTGAGAATAGAAAAGGCTTCTTTTTCTGTTCTCTAAACTGAAACCGATGTTCATAATTCAGAGAAACAATTAGGTAAGGAGTCTGTGAGCTAATTCCAGCCCTACCATGTTAATCTGCACTTCTGCTGTTTCCAATCTCCCATTATGCTTTGCCTAAAGTCCTAATTGATGAAAAGTCACTGAAATTATGAATAAAACAGAATTAATTTTTCACCTCATGCATAGCTCATATTTATGTCTCACTGCTATGGGATACTGCTGAGGATGAGTTTAACAAGATTTAACAAAGACTTCCAGGGACAGAAAGAACATTTGGAAATATGTTAAGCAGCCTTAAGCAGAATTTAATCCTGTGTCCAAATAAGTGGGATTTCAGCACAAAAGCTTCTCTGGGCTGCTCTGAGGCCACTGCTCTGCCCTCGCTCCCACCACGGGCGGTGTGGGGAGGATGTGGCAGTGCCTGCGTGTTCTTGGTAGCATTGGAGATGGGGCCCCTTTGGTCCTTCTCCTGGTTGAGAAAATCTCATTCCAAAGAAAAACAAATCAGCATCTGAATTCCGTCAATGCTAGTAAGAGTAAGAGACGTGTCTGCCTGTGTGTGAAGAACTCAAGCCAGACAACACTTAAGCACTAAAGAAATCAATGAACATTATTTACGTGCTGAAAATTTACCACTCCTACAACAGCAAATAAAGCAACGAAATTCCTACATTTTAATATATGTGTAGAAATCATACAAGTCTTGCTATTTTCATTATTCATGAAGCAATCAAAACCTAAGAACAGGAATAATGTGTGCACAAAGTTGTAAAGTGATGGCATAGAGGCAGGCTGAGTGGAATGTCTTGAGCCCCACTATTATTTATACGGAAATAAAACTATAGCATAAACCTGTGCATCATATTAAGCTCAGGCTTCTTTTGGATAACAGATCATAAAAGTATAGATTTATCAATATACAGTAAGATATACCTCACTGAAGCAGGTATGGATTTAGACATTAGGATCAATGGGCAATTAAAAGGAAGATTAGTGTTTAAAGAGCATTAAAATGTCTGTGCTTTATTTACAATGACGGGGCAAAAAAGCAGGAAAAGGCCCAGGAAACTGGTGGAGCTTTGTTCCCCTTGGAACTGCAGCTTTAGCGTTTGCTTGAAGAGAATGTGGGTATGCAGAAGGATGAATACAGAATCACTTGTTCGGACCAGCAAACTCCAAGATCAGAAAAGAGACATTCTTTCTCATCTGTAACAAATCATTGGTTTTCTGCTAAGTTATAGTCCAAAGGAGCACTTTCAGACTGCTTTCAAAGCACAGTGCAGCCAGTATCCAAGAATGCAGGCTTGCAGTTACATGAGATGCGTGCTTGTTTTCATTCAATAAGCAATGAGGTGCTGCTGCAACAGGAATAATTCTGCAGTCCTGATATGGCCATGCTTATTTTCTGAATTCATCATCCAGTGCTCAGAAGCACTCTATTTCCCTACCAAGCTGCTGCTTATAGATTTTTCACATATGCACTCAGCATTTCATAATGCAGCTGAGTTTGTTTAAACCAGCAGAGCAGCAGCAAGTCTAACTTCCACTCACTTCACTTCCACTTAGAGCCAAGCTTTGTTCTTGCTGCTGAACAGAGCAGGAAAACACAGAGGACCAGGGTTACCTATTGATCTGCTGGAGATGAAGAAAGGAAGAGCATTGTGCCAGAAAGGGGAAAGCCTGCATATAGCAATTTTTGAAACATAATGTACTTTCTCATAAAATGATTTTTTTAAGTTGCTGCACTAATACATAACCCATCTTTCTATAGGGGCATATTCTATTCCCATAACTTCCTTTGAAAATATTCCTTATATCTAAACAAGAGCCTAAAACACTTGCATAACATCGGGGCTCCCAGTAGTGACTTTGAAGCACACTCTTCTTTTGCAGAGTACTTCACTGGCTAACAACAGGGCCTCATGTGGGCAGGAGTGGTATTTAGCTGTCAACCTCCCAAAATAACAGGGATAGTAGCTATATGCCAATCACTGCAGTCTGTGGCTCTGAGTATTTGCCAGCTGTTGTCTCACCTAGGACTGGAGTTTGCATTATTACACACTGCACAGGCGACAGGTAGCAAAGAGATAGGAATTATCTATCTGGAGAAATGATCACAGAGTTCAGCCTTTTCTAAGTGTCCAAAATGCACACAACACAGTTATTCTGCATCTTCCATCATCTCCAGAGATTTCACCCACCAGCAATGCCACTGCTCAGCAGCACTGGAAGTGGTGCCTCCGGCAGAGCTCGTGCATGGAGCAGGGCTGTGAACCACCATCAATCACAGGAAGGCCTGGGATGGAAATTATGTTGTTATGGAAATGTTTTTTCATGCTCTGAACAGAAGTGTAAAAGCTTATTATGGAAATGAAAAATTAACACACAGTTAATTACACACTTTTTAGAATTAAGCTGTACACCATCAGGGACAGTGTCCAGCACACCAAACAGCATCAGCAGCTTTTTGGCACCCTTGCACAGAAATGGCAATCAGTGCTATGTGATAAATATCTTTTCTGTATTGTCACTTCTTTCCATAAGTGCAACGAAATCCTGGGGAGCAGACCTGACGTACTGAGCAGAAGCAATAAGCCTGCACTGGTTTCTTGAAGATGTGCTCAGAAAGTTGGAAAATGTTTACACTTTGTGTTTTAGTGTTAAGGACTGTCTGACTGTGCACCTGGATTTCTTTTGTCTGTCTGCCAATGTGTTTACCTTGCCTATGGCATTTTCTTATTAACCTCTAATAGTAATTGAATTTGACCTTCATTTAGTGCCAAAAGTGGACCTGTCTGCAATCCTGTTACTCCAGAGATCTCATTTCTCTGTCACAACTCATAAAAGCATACCCTACTCGAAAGGAGCATATGTTCTCATCAATCCTTAAAACATATATTTTAAGAAAAAAGAAGAAATTGAAGTTATCTGCATAAACTATCCAGAGAAATTCAGTTTATCAGATAAGTGCATAAAAGCCAGTCATGCATTCAAAATCTTCATGGGTCGTTTAATAATTAACTGGCTTCTAAAAAGCTGGTTGATGCTTTTTAGATTGAGAGCTTCTGCTTATTATAGGCACAGTTTAGTTTGTCTGTTTGTTTAGCAGTGTTTTAGCAGAGGAAAATAGCACTGGAGCACAAGCCTTATTTTTTGTTCTTCCCTATCTTTAATTTTACTCTTCCCATGCAAAGAAAACTGTTCATGAAATCCTTCATGATTGTTTCAAGGGCAGAACTGAACCTGAGGTATCTCTGCATCGCTGTGCAGTGTGGGATAACTTCTGTCTGTGCAGAACGATGATGTGCCTGTAGAAACATTAGTTTGGACCCATCACAACGTCGGATAGGAATAACCAAAGAAGGGAATATGATGAAGAATGAGCTAAGCTTACAGACTGTAAGCCCACAGCACTGCTAAGGCGTGAGCAGGCTTTGCCCATCCATCACTGGACAAGAAGGAGGCTTGCAGCCATCTCCACATCCTAGGGGGCTGCTGCAGGTGTAGAACAAGCCCTGCTCAGACAGTGGCCCTGAACGCCAGCTGGAACAAGCAGTTCCATAAGCTTCTCTCCTTCCAGCTAGTGTGTTCCTCTGCTGGCCCTGCAGGACAAAAAAATGGTGACCTCAGAGGTCTCAGAACCCTCATTTCTCTCTTAATATCCATCCCCTTGCACAGATAATGGCTTTCTCCATTACTGTTGAGTTTCTCATAACTGTTCACGCATTTGCATAAAAGGATTTTAGGTGAAAATATTTTCCAGTCTTTCAGTCACAAGAAAAAAAAAGAGGCGTAATCAGGAAAATTGTACCAAATGAATACTGGAAAGGTCTTAACAACAAAAAGCATTTATTGGCTTGTCTCCATTTCTGTTCTGCCCTCTGTCCTCCAGAGTGCCTCTTCCTCTGGTGCATGCTGGAATTATCCAAATTCTCTGGTGAATGTCTCCTACAGACTACAGCTGTGGATCAGCCTCAAACCAACACCCCCTTCTTATTATCATTTCTTATGAATTTTCTCCCCTCAAAACTACCACTATTAGTCCCTTCCTTAAGGACATTTCTCTCATTTATAGATTTCTAGAACTATTAAAGAAAAGAAAAAAACTAATAAAGTAACTGGAGCAAAAATGTATATGAAATGCAAGCAAACTGTTTCACCTTTTTCTTTAAATATTAGTATTCCTATTTCACAGAATCACAGAATCGTAGAGGTTGGAAGGGCCCTCTGGAGCTCATCTAGTCCAACCTCTATTTATTTAAAATTAAAAATTTCAACAAATAACTTCAACAAGAAAGCAGAACTCAGACAAGGTGTTAAACTGATGGATGTATTGATTTTAAAAATATGTACATGTGGTCAGTGTGTGTTTAATCTACAGTCCATGCATACACCCCTTAAGGAAAGGTCTCCATTCACCATTACAAACCCTGGTTGCTGAATCACTAACCAGAAGTAAAGGAGGAAAAGCTTTCTGGAATATGGGACATGGCTCTGTGGGCATGGTACGGATGAGTTGACAGGTGGAGTTGACATCTTTTCCAACCTTAATGATTCTATGATCCTGTGAAAGCTACATGCTCACAGGCCGCCAACTTCTGTCCTCCTCCGCTTGCCACCACAGTCCCAATGGCAGCAGCAATAACACTGCACAGGGTCTGGGCATGGACCCGGTCTCAAAATGACATCACCACTCCTTGACTTTTCTCCAAGTTATCTTTTCTCGCCCAGGTGCCCTTTGTCTTGAAGGAATCTCATCACTTCTCATTTTCCCAATTTAGTGGCAAGCATCTTATTGCTTTAAGTGTTGATGCATGGGAGTAGAATATAGTCTGCACAATGTCGCTACCATGAACACTTCAAGCATTCAGTTACAGATCATGGAAACACCTCCCAGTGTCAAGACCAGGAATACAAGACACACAGTCAGGTTTAAATGATTTATTTTGTGCCAACGCAGGTCCTCATTTCAGTTCCTGCCACCACTGGATTTCATGGAGTGGTGCTCCTGCTCCTCGCCACATGTTAATGTGTGTATGTATACTTTTGCAGGGCAAATCACTTACATTTGTAGACATGCACTCGTGACATTGCAAAAGAGGAGAAATATTACATTTCCAACATACTTAAGAACAACTTTGATTTTTAAATGGGATGAAAACTCCATGGTTGAAGTGCTCATTCTTGTATACCTTTCCAACATTCTCCACGGAAAGGCTGAGCCCATGCTCCCGATGGGCTGCACGGGCTGCCAGCGGCATCTCTTGGAAAGGGACTGAAATGTATTTCTGTCAAAATAACTCATCCAGTGTGTGCTGGGTCAAAATGCGTGACAGCAAAATGTGATTTGGAAGTGTCAGTCTTGATGTGAAATGATGGAACGGGTGTATGCTTTCTTGAGAGAGATGCCGTAGCGATGGTTAAGGAAATGAAGAACTGTATGCTGAAACATTCTTGTTCCTTCTTTTAAATCAATACAGGAAGAAAAGTAACTCCCCTTCCGGGGATTTTCCCTTCCCAGAAGCTGTTTGCATAAGAAAAATATATCAGGAACCAGATTCCAGGGGAAACTTAAATCCTGATGGGTTTTTTTCTTTCAGTTGAGTATTCAAGAAGAGCTTGATATCATGCAGTTCTATAAATACTGCTCAGGATGAAGAAGGGATGCCTTCCAATGCCCATAACTGAACCTTACACAAGGGTGAACCTCAGGCTCCCATCCTGCTGCCTCGTGTCTGCAGCATGCTTGGCCTCCCCAGCTCCCGTGTCATGCAGAACAGAAGCAAAGCCATGATCTGCTGCATTACCCCCTTCTCCCTGCTTCTCTCTGGAGTGCCATGCCCAATTTGCTGTGAAATCCAGCCCAGCTGTCCCATCTGGCCTTGAACTACGACACAAAGTTCGCTATTTGGTGGGAAAACTGTGGCAGCTGATGGAAACGGGTTGGGATTTTCATCCACATCATGGGTTTTGTGCGTAGCTTTGGAATGTTGACCTCTTGGGGGGAAAAATGAAAAAGTTAAATGATTTAATGAATTATTTGGAGGGGGAAATCTGCCCTGGTCTATGACATATTATTAGTTGGTTCTTACACAGCTGCATATCCACCAACTCACACCCATGTTCATGCTTTCCTCTCTTTGACAGATTTCTCTGGCACTCCACACTTCCAGCAGTTCACCTCTTGACTCAGCCATTATTTGCACTGAGAAGTTTTCAGGCCTGTAGTTTATATACTTTCCTTGTACCCTTTGCTTAAATAATTTCCCCTGACACATGTACAGCAGCCCAGCACCAGCTGAGCCCCCCGAGAGCCCACGTTCACCCGTGGGTGCAGGGAGGGAACACAACATTGTGCATCAGGTCATTGATAAGCAAAAAAACATCATTACGAGAAGTTTCTTTTAAAATATGGTTATCTGGAACTTCAGATTTGTCACTTTGTTCTGCTTTTGCAAGCAATAAAACAGAAAAAAAGGGACTTTTAAGGCTATATCATTTTCCACCAGGGGAATAGAGAGGATACTGAGCAAAAAGTTATCTTTTTTTCTTTAGTGCCCCAGATAATGTACTTTCATATTGCTGACAATTTTCACAAGACTTTTTGCCCTTGTTTCTTGGGAATGAGCAAAGAAACATTACATACTGAGGAAGGGCTCCATCATCACCTTATCCTCCTTCCAGCTCTTTGTTTCATCTTCTCATTGTATAACTCAACTATTGCAAAATTAGTCTAGGGCTTCTCTTACAGCCGTTAGGAGACTGTGATAGACCCTAATGTACCTCATTTTATGAGAAATACAAAAAGGATTTTTTCACAGCATCCATAATGATTTTATTTTTGTGAACATCAAGTGAAGGTGATAAGAGGGCATGGTTAGATGTGAAGGGACATTGAAATAAATAATTTTTTTCCTCCACACAACCAATATTACCAGGTCCATTTTGGGGCAGCCTTCCCACTAGGTTTGGGAAATATAATCTTCATCACTCTGTAAAATATTTTTGCTTACATTGAGTGAAATATATAAAACATAGTTCAGCTTTTATTCTTTAAAATAAAAATCCCTCCACTCACAGCCAAGCACAAGAACAGCCAGAGTCCTTGCTCATACTTTAGAAGAACTAAACCTGATGACTTGAACATGTACATCAGAGATTCTCCAGCAATTTTGTGGTTCATATATCTTTCATTCACAGTACTGCTAGCTGTCTGTTCTCCTCCGTGGGAACAGGAGAAAAAAATAGAGCCACCTTAAACACCAAGGTAGAGGAAAATGAATACTTCATGAATCAGCCTTCATATTTGCTAAGAAGTTATTTCTTACATCTCCAGCTAAAATAAAAGTTGGGTGAGAGAACGGAGTTGGCAGAACTTTGACGTGTCTTCCAGCACTACTTTCCTGTATTTATTTCTATCACCTTGATGGCATTGACTCGCTGCCACCATGCTACGACACATGTAAGAGGACCCACAGACGTTTCCACTAGTAGAAAATTTGCTCCTGGAGCAACCATGAAAATGGTGCCACGTCCAACAGGATTATGCATCATGCCTGTACAACCAGTTGTTTGGTCTCGTTCTTTTTGGTTGAATCCATCCAGAGGTCCTGCTTTCACACTGGGAGGGTGCAGCAATTTCTGGCCAAAGACACGACCCAGGTGTGGAAGGGAGGAGTAGGAACAACCCATGGTGCAGATACCTTGGCACTAAGAGCCCATCAGCTGCTGGTTGCGGCAACACCTCCTGGAAGATAGCCCTGCATTTAGGCACTGCCTACTACAATGAATCTGATGATACTGATGAATACATCAAAAATTTTATAGCTTTTCAGAGAGAAAAATCACTCCCATTTGCCGCCCTTGTATCTGTATGCAGGAGAGGCAGAAAGTTATTTTATTGTTAAGCGAAAAGAAAGCAATCAACAGGAAGGAATTGAAGGGACAATTACAGACGAATTCAGTAGATGTATATGCAATACTGAGATAGAGTAATGCTATAGCAAGGAAAATAGAGATTTTATGTCCCGTTACTTTTCTTCTGACATCTTGCGCATTGTTACAGTGTTTTATTGCTAATGTTGGATTCAGCCAGGAGGAATTCAATGCAGCTTTTGCAATGATTCTATTTGTAATATCTCTCTTTAGTTACAGACAGCAAGATTAGACCCTATTTTTCAAATATTATGTGTAGATTTGATTTATGTGGTGTTTGGCTCTGATTTTGGTTTAAAAGCAGATTATAATGTATATGGAATAAACGTACAGCCTGAGAAAAGCACAAATGTTTTGCAGCCTCACTGATCCTGATATCTTATTGCTTACCCCTGCAGGAGATAAGGGATCCAAGCTTTCTCTGTAGCCAGCTTTAATGGACAAGTTCATACCTTTGAAAGGACGAATGCTCTACGAGACAGTAGTACTGCAAACTTTTCAGAAATGCTGATTGCATTTGCTGGAAAAGATCTGAGTTACACAGGGAAAAAAGGATTTTCCTTTTTTAATCCTTTCAAGTAAGGAGGAATCTTCACAATAAAAAGAGCAAAAAGACACATTGCTCTCCATGTGATACTCGAAAACATCTGCCATCTCCTGGGGGCTCGTGGAGAAAGAGAAAAGAAGCTCATGAAAAATAAAATTACCCTGGAATCCATATTAATGACTACAGCCTTTTTTCCAGCAGGCTCCACTGTACTCCTCACCCTGCACCTCGCTGCTCAGCTTCCCAGCACCACTGGAGCTGGGAAAAGCCCCATGGCAGAGTGGCTGTGCCTCCTCCTCCAGAAAGCTGTAAATGAACAGCTAGGGAATGACCGGGGACATTGTAAGCATGCTGCTCCGTGGGGCTGATAGTGGGAAAAACATTGCCATGGGGCTGGAGCAGTAGCATCCCCTTCATGCAGGTGTTGGGTTCATCCAATGATGACATCCAGCATCCCACAGAGGAAATTTTCCATGTGGATATGCTGACTTGGTTTCCCAGTTGGGAAATCATCTTCTACCTCTGGAGTAGCTTCTGTCTCCAGAGGTTTAACCAAACCCAAGGGAAATCAAACAGAATATAGTTTCTCCTCATTTAATCTTATTTCGCTAAAATATCCACAGATGTGAATCTGCATGTCCTAGATAGCACATCCATCATTCTGCTTTTGCTTGGATAAGGTTTGCCTTTAGGGAGTCCCAGGAAATCTGTCTTAAAATTACAAAACTCAGCTTCATTTGAAATTAGTTTGTGAGTTGTGGGAAAGTTTAGCTTTGTTCTTGCTTTGCTCCAGTTCAATGAAGAAAGGTGCATTGAATGTGTGCAGATGAATATTAAAGCTCAAAGTTCTGCTCTTTACTATTTGGGGCAGATCTGGCACGTGGTTCTGTTCACAGGATGCTCGTGCAGTGCCTTCATGTGTTGAACAGCATTGGTTCACATCCTCTGGTGTTTGCTGGCTTTCTCATAAGACCACTCACACGCATGGTGGCACTGACCATAGCTGCACATCTCCACATGAAAACTCTGCCCTTGCACAGGACCTCCAGTGAAAGCAGAACCTCACCCCGAGAAATGCAGACTATGAAGACTGTATCCTAGTAACCAATAAATCAAAAATCCTTGCTTTTTCACATCTTGTCAGTAATTGACAAACACTCTGATACTCTTTAAGTGAGGAATGAAATCTTCCAGCCTCTAAGTTATCATCCAGTAAGCTGGAGTCCAAATTGTCGGGGCTTTTGGATGCAGCTATGGAAGGGACAGGGTTGCAATGTACAAGGAAAGAATGATCATAAAGCTGAGAAATGCTCTCCAGGGTCTTTTTACTTGGTTCCAGTAGCTGGTGGACTGGGCAAAAGGTGTTTTGTGATGCTGAGGAATGGCTCTTTTTTAGCAGTCTGTAAAATAATTGAAACAACATGTTCATCTAATGGATTCTTAGGAAATGTAGTGGGTGCCTGAAGAGAACCTGTCATCAGGCAATGACAAGAACACCAGTTTTTATCATAAAAACAAACATACTCAAGTTCTCCCTGGCAAGGACAACCACGACAGAACTGGGTAAAAATGTTCAGGTACCCTTTTCCCCCACTCCCTTCCCAGTTTGTCACTACTACTTCTGCTTTCTTTAATACTACTTCTGCTTTCTTTAACTGAAAGTCATAAGGCATCAGGTAAGATTTACTTTCTGATTCAAGTAAACAGTACAAAGGATTTGATTGTGTGATCAGAGATTTTCACTTCTCCATGCCTGTTTTGGCCGCTCATAGCCCCCAGCCACTGCCTGCATTGCTGTTTTCAACAAGGATCGTGCACATGTCACAGGGGAAATGACCTCTGGCCAACCTGCATTTGTCTGTGACAAATGACCAGAGAACAAAGTTTTAACAGTTCACATGGTAACAAATACCTAAAATGGATAAGAATACCGAACAGATAGTGCTGATCAAAAAACAGGAAAATACATCAAAAATACAACTGATTTTATTTATGCTTTTCAATCAAATCTTTTGCGTCACTCACAACATTCTATAAGAAGATGCAGGATCCCCAAATTTATTTTCTGGGTATATTCATTTTCACATAAATTCTTTTTCGATGTTCAAATTTACTCCTAAAAGAGACAATAGGAAAATCCAGCCACTGGCCTAGACATACCCATTCTCAAAATTTAAAATATCCTTTCACTGATAAAAGATAAAAAGCCATTTGATGCTTCTTGAGCTAAGCCAAGTATAACAGATTAATTATTTTAAAATGCATTAAGTTTAAGTGCATTTTTATTTTCCTTCTAAAATCAGAGAGGATGTCTGTTATGTTGGAGACAGTACACGGGACAAGAAATGTAAGAACCTCTCTGGTGTGATCACCCTTTGGTTCTTTCCAGCTGGAGTAGACTTCTTTTCCTAAAAATGAAAAAAAGTATTTTCCCACTCATTCACTTTTGACGTTCCAGGATTGTTACTTGATTTGATCTTTAAAGATTTAAAATACACTGAAACAAGTTGATGTGTATCTCTGAATATCAAGACAAGCAAACACAGATCTTTATCCTTTTCAAAAGGATAACAAAGCTATTTTATATGGAATAATGGTACTACGGGACCTGTCACATTGCTGAACTGGACATGTAATGCAGGGGACAGATAGAAGTAGTCTCTAATTCTCTGGAAGAACACAGGGTCATTAGCATCAAGGATAGGCTGCAACATCGGTGTTTGGTTCCCTTCCACCCATGCCAGGCACTGGACGAAGACTGTAGCAAATCACAGACTGCAGCGTGTGCAGTTTTGGGGACAATCCTTCTCCACGCTCCTCCAGCAGCGCTCCACTGAAGTGCATTCACCTTCTGCAGAATGTTTCAGCAAACAATTTCACACCTTCTAAAATAAGCAGGACTCAGAGGCTGCACTGTGACTTCCCTACCAAAGCAGTCACAGGAAGAGGGGAAGCAGGGAGGAAGGGTGCTGGGATTTAGGCTCTGAAACCAGGGAAGGCATCAATGAGCACTGCCATGGGGCTGACCCACTGCTCCCACTGTTACACTGGGTAGGACACATCCTATCTCAGAAGGGTCTTAAATGAAGCACCAATGACATGGATGGATTCTCTTTGTCTCCATCAGCTGCACACTGCCTATCCACTGAGCTCACCATGAGATCTATCGAAACAAACTGTAGAAAACTGCAGATTAATATTTTTGTTGTTTTATTTGTAGACAAGATGGTAAAAGACTTGTAAATGGATAAAACAGGCAGAATCCCCCTTAAAAATTGAAAGGAAAGCAGTCAGGCAAGCATGTAAAATAGGTTCTTAGAACATCTGTGCATCAAGTGTATTTATAAAAACTGCTAGAGCTGATCTCTTCCAGTTGACTGTTCAGCAGTTAAAATATGTAGTATATTACAGTAAATGTTAGAACAAACAAGAAATGTGCTGTCATTCAATGAAAGGAAGTACCAGGACTTAAAAATGATATCACATTAAACAACAAAACAAAAAACCCAACTGGCATCACATTCTGTTCAATATAGAGGTAGTGAAGATTCACCAAGGCAGTTTATAGTGTAATGATATTAGCTGAGCTCACCTTGCTGCTCTCTAACACAATGATACATTTAGACAAGTTATTGCAAACTAAGGTATTTCTTGCAGCTAATGATTTTATGTCTGTTTTCATATGCACACACTTCAGTGATGTGTCTTGCTAATTATGATCCTCAGTTCTTATTGTATTAGGTGATGATGGAACAGTGCAGATAAGGATACCTCTGCCACCCTGTCCTGAAGGGACAACAAGGGAATCTCTTCAGCCAGGTCCTCCAGCTGCAGCAACCTCACAAGTTCAGCCAGGTCTTATGGACCTTCCCACCACACTGATGGGCATTAATTGATGATGGATCTGTAATTGTTCCTAATAACCAACACAGAATTATTTAGTCTAGCAAGAGGGAGCATAAGCAGAAGTAATGGGATTAAATTAAGACAGGGAAAAATTAGGTTGAATATGAAGGAAAATTCTCTGGCAATGAGATTCATTAGGGTGGGTCTCAAAGGAAATGTTGGGCACTGCTTTGCTTCAGACATAGAAAATGAAGTTATACTTCTATTCAGCAAATTAGCTAGGTAATTTAGGATGTCTTCTCCATTTTTAAATTATTGAACTCTTCAGTAACTCAACTGCTGAACAAGTTTCTGCAGGCAGCTCAGGTGCCAGCCAATTGACCAACTGATGTCTGGAGAGACAGCTGCCCTCACAGCACTTGCACAGGAGCAGACCCTGTACTCAAAGCAAGCTGTATTGAAGCTTCTCTGTAAAGCCAGCAACAGTTAACCTGTGGTTAAGCAGCACTTAAATGCTCCCCAGGAGCCATTAGGAGCTACGCAGTGGTTTTCCCATTTTGCGATCATTTTCTCTGTTCTCCCAGGCAGAAATGTGATGGTAGGACATCAGGAGACAGGAGAGCCCTTTCAGAAAAGGCATTCTTAATGTCTGCTCTTTCATCTTTTCTTCTCATTTGACCTCTGAGAAGCTCATGGTAACAAGGCAACAGAAGTTACTGTGAGCATGATAAGACATACACGGAGCGAACTTCTACCACGACATTAATGATGTCTGAAAATGCCACGAGTGGCAGGAAAGGTGCAGGACTCCACAGCAGGGAATAAAGACAACATACCCTGCCTGTGACACTCTAATGCCATCTCAGAGCAGGGAAGGGGGTGGGAATCTTCACAGCCTCATCTGCCAGAAGTTCGAAATGTGATCCCTGTTAAAATTGCCTTAACATCTCAGCACAACGACATGATCTCAGAAGACATAAAATAACTCACATCACCACTGACGCTTGCTACTTACATTTATCTTCATCTGTTTACATTTAACAGTTGATGAGTTCCTACAGTTAACCATAAGATGTCACAGCTGAAAGTAAGTGAAAATTGCCCATATTGGGTAATGAATGAACTGAATTGTGCAACTGAATTGGAAAGAAGGATAACTCAAAAGCAAACAAAAATCAGAAAAATCCTCAGAACATGAGAAGCTCAGATAAATATAGGGAAAATACTTCCAGGTATTGAACAGTCTACAGCTATTTCTGCATAATGCATTCCCTTTGTTCTTGGTTCCTCCAGATGTATGGGCACATCAGTGAGCAGAAGTGACAGTAAAGCTTTTGCATCATCTTTGTTTTATAATATTCACCAATAAGGAAAACTTCTTGTCAGTACCAGCTGACTGAGCTACCGTTTTCCTTTGACTCATCAGCTTCTCTTTCCCTGCCAAAGTACAGCAAGGTGAGTCAGTTTTCATGGCACATTCTGTAAACCTCTTCAGTTATGAAGACCAAGACTTCTCAAGATCCAAAATGCACTTACAGATTATTGCTGCTCAAATCCTTTCAAATCTTTACCCAGAATTCCTCCTGATCAACCAGAAAGCTGATTTAAAGAGCCCTTTTTATCCTGTATTGCTGACCTTTACTGTGTGCCTCTTTAATTTACAGCAGCATACTATCCCAATTAATCCCTGCTAACTCACTGACAGCACCACCGTTACAAAGTTACATGATCTGTGACTGCTTTCAGAACTTATCCTTTCTACCTCGCCCAGCACTGAGCACTGTAGTGCCCGTGCCCAATAACGGTACGTGCTGCAGTTTAACTGCAGTTACACAGGGTTAGATGCACTTCTCAGGAACCAGCTCTCACCACTGAACAGCATGCCTTTCATCTTCTGTGGAGATGAAGATCTGAACTCATGTACAGATCCCCAATGGGCTGCACTAGGAAAGATGAGTAGAACACAAATCTTCAAAAGATAGCTACTTTAAACCAAGCAAACTTGCAACTTTCCTTCTTGCTTTTTTTTTTTTTGGCCCATTTTCTCTCAATCTTTTCTCATTTGTGTACATCTGGGTATAACTGCACTTGAGAACATCTCTCAGAGCAGAGATGGGGTTACTCCTTTCTAGGCAACAACAGCCAAAGTTTGACCCAAGCAATGTCACAGGGAGATCCCAGAAAAAAATTCACAAGACAATTACATAGAAATTTGGAAGTTTCAAAATGGATGGCAAACAGATTTCTTGATGGGGCAGAGCTGCTGCCATCATGGCTCAGCAGCAAGGAGCAGCTGCACAGTGAGCTGTGTCGGGCCATGGGTTGGACATGCCTGCTCTAAAAGAACCTAAAAGCATGTCTGAAATAATGACACAATTAGAGGAACACCAAAGATTTTGCTCCTTATTTACTTGCCCATCTGTTAACAACAGTGATCAAATATTGAGACAACTCTCTCCACCATTTTATCTGCATTTGTTTGTACAATATTCTGACTAAACAAGACCACAACGTGTGATGCTATTCCGTTTCATACCAGCATTGTGCAGGAGGGGAACAAGGGATATTTGCTGCTCTGAGCAGCTAGTGGGCTCTACAGTTATTTTTTCCATAACTTGGAGTGTCACAAAACAGCATCATATCATATAGTCACTCTCAATATTTGAAAATAAAGATACTACTTTTAAATACAAATAACTATATCCCTCCTTGAAAGAGAGAAGTCAGAACTGGAGACTATTTCTTGCAGCTGGCTCAAACTGACTTTATTTTCACATTAGTCTATACATGATCATGCATCATTTTCCCCGTTTGCTCTCTCTCCTGCTTACAATCATAGAACCATAGAATTGTTTGAGCTGGAAGGGACCTCCAAAGGCCATCTGATCCCACCCCCTGCAGTATACAGGGACACCCACAGCTCTACCAGAGTGCTCAGAGCTCAGTCCAGTTGACCTTGAATGTCTTCCTGGAAACCAGTGAATGAATTGGCATCCTTAGAGAGTCTTGCAGAAGATCTGATGCAACTTTTAAAATTTGAAATTTTCAAAACTCTAGCAGAGTGTCCAAGAGGGGGTCGTGTCATGTGGACCTTCAACACCAGCATTCTGCATGGACAACCAACGCGGTGCCGGTGGCCTTGGTGGCAGCAGGGCAGCTGGAGCTTTAAGAAGCTGCAATGCTCTTGTATCAGACCTGTCATGAGAGTTTTTTCAGGACCAGAGGAAAAATTGTGCTAGCGTAGCTCATACTGTGTCCTGAGACGGAACCCATACTCCTACTTTGCATTCAAAACTGAATTAGCTGCATTAGCATGTCACAACTTCATAAGCATAAAAGATAGGTGAGGAAAGATAAGAGCTGTCCACAAAGCGACAGTTACTAAAGAAAAGACTGTGCTTAACCACTACTTTGTCACACCTGTTGGTCTCTGCTGTAAAGGATCTCTTTAATTATCTTATTTGTTTAAGTCCTTGAGGGCATGAATTCAAACATTCACAGAAAATCAAAACCTTCTGGCAGAAAGTCAACCCTACTTTTATTTTAAAGTACAGCTGTGCAATTTTCAAAACTACAGCTATTGTGCTATCGTTCCCACTGAACATCCATCCTGAGGCTTAATAGAGTAGCTGTGAAAAACACCATCTCCAGCAGAGCCACATGAGCATTATTTGGATTCCAGCTCCACAGCAAGCACTGCAGGGCAAGTGCCCAGCAAGCAATTAAGAAATGATGAATTTAACCAATAATGGATATTGATTAGATACATTTATTTCTGATACTGTAAGAAGAGTCAGCAACAGGCAGAGAAGTGCTGAAACTGATTTAAACCAGAGTGATCCACCACCACAAAATCACAGACCCAAATGGACCAGACATGGGACACAGCAATACTGTGCACACACACAGGTCCTGGGGAGAGGAAAGATTCTGTTTAAATGAAGCCTGAATTCTACAAAGATCACAAAGATAGCCTAACTGTGGCCTGTTCTCATTGTTGCCTATCACTGGTGGGACAGTGCTCCCCAGCTTCCACCAGTGGGGCACAGTGGCCATTTCTGCTCCCTGCAAGGACAGAAGTGTTTTTATCAGCACTGTCACTGATTGGATAACAGTAGTTGCACACAACATTTTTAATCCCATTTAATTCTAGCTAGTATTTTTCAATATCTTCCTCAATTATGTATCGAAGATACAACAAGGATTTATTCATTAGAATACCATGCAAAGTTCTCTCATGAGTTTGAAAAGCTCAAATAAATACTCATAGCTTACTGAATATCCTTACTGTTGTAATTAGACTAAAAGAGTGGAAAATATCACGTTTTATAATGAAAAGTTAACATTTTCCTCATTTGCAAATGGTCTTATTTTACCTATAGAAAAATAAGTCTAAGTTTGAAAGGAGTTTAAGCTTCCATTAAAAAAAATTTATTACAGTACCCTCTGTGCCTTATAAAGTTGAAGCATATATTACATGCGAGTGCAAAAACAATTACGTGCTGAACTAAAGATGTACTGCTGCAATCTTTTAATCCTTTATTTTTAAAATTTCATTGTGGTCCCTATTAGGGATAAGCTTTAAAAGCCATCAAAGAAAGAAATACAGCAGTGAACCTGTGACAGAGGTATGTCTTGGCTGCAGGATTCCTCTCAGCCAACAGTGAGCTGCCCACGCAATTTCCCCCTGCAATTCCCTGAAGTTCCATGCATTAGGAGCCTCCTATCTCAAGGGGAGAGAGAGAACCTCCTCACTCCACGGAGGCACATGTGGCAGACTGCATTGCCATCTCATACCCTGCAAAATCTCACTGGAGAAGCACTTCCAGTAATTTCAGTAAAGACAACATCTGGGAATGCGTCCATGATAGCACAATTTTACAGCTGATGATAGACGTTTCTCATTTTAAAGCAGCAACAGCTACACAATATTTTGTTACAGGCTTTGAAATAAGAGACCTTGGCACTTGCCAGTACCCATACTTCAGACATTATAATTCTCCCACAGACATGGGAAAGAAATGTTCAAGAAACTTAAACTTTCACTCCCCAGAGCTTCCCTTTGGGTAACAGCAATCTTTCACTTCAAAATTAATACTTCTGCTATCTTTGAAGTTGCAGCTAATTTTCTACAAGTTCTTTACCAGGCATTTTTGGATATACTTGCTAGTGGTAAGAGTCCTCATGGGAAAAAGAGATATTATAGGAAATATTAAGCAAGGAAGAGGAAGAAAAAGATAATACTTTAAAGATGAAATAGGTTGAACAACAAAAGAGTAAGTCTGTTATCTTTGGAAAGAATCAAGACACTTTCTCAAACATCTAATCCCCTGTACTTCCATGAAAGAGATATCAAGGCTAAGACAAAGTATTCTGATTTTTACATAAAAAGCAAAAAATCCCCTATTTTGCTAGTAGGCAGCTTGTGGCTTTTTGAGGTTAACAAAGACTGTGAAACAATTTAAATGCATTACAGCTATGCATATTCATAAAGATATGCTGAATAGATAACACAGCAAATGATTTAATTGAAAAATCAGCCAGTGTGAGTATTTTTCCTGTGAATCATGGAAATGCGACAAGATCTGTTCATTAATATAATCTCATTTGTTTGACGTTATTCTTGTCACTTAATATAATCTTCACACAAAGAGTAAAAAGGAAAATTGGCAAAAAGAATAAACAAAGAAAAAGGAAAGAATGACCCTGAGAAACGTAAAAGAATATGGGTTACATTAATTGCTAATGTGAAAATAGAAACATAACGAATGAGAAAAAAGCAAGCAATGCAGAGATAAAGGGGAGAGAAAATGGAGAGGGAAAAAACCCCAAATCAGAATCTTCTGAAGGAGCTCAGCACATGTGATGGGGGTAAGAGCTCAGCACATCAATCAGTTCTGGAGGTCAGATTGTTCACCAGTTTTTTGGCTTTGAATTTATTTTTTTTGTCTTTAATACTTCTGTTATACTTTCCTCTTAGAGAGCAGATGAAGGTGCTCTGTGAGTGTGAGGCAGCACAGTTCCATGAGCTACAGAACTCTGGAGAGCAATGCTGCCTGGGACCAGCGCAAGATTCACCCCAACAACAAGAAACACCGCAAAAAAATATTAACTGTAACAGACCATCTTCTGATTTATTTTAATATTCATACAACTGCACTGTATGTTCCATTTTATTCTTCAAAAATGATGGTTATGGGAGTTCTGGTAGCAGAGGCACCCAGCCAGCACCAGCTGGGAGCAGCCAGCATCACCGTCCGCCCAGGAGTTCGTTCTACATGGTGCTGTTTCTCATACTCCATTTCCTGGCTCATCTGTTTAATCAACCAAAGTAAATGGGTGGTAAGTATATAGCTTTTCCATTGGAAAGTAAAATCAAAGGAAAAAGGATGTTGTAGATCTATAGATGCTTGTAAGTAAAGAACTTATGAGAAGTACTGAACCTTAATCGAAATCTCATCATCATGTAACGCCCAGTGCTGACTTGGGGTCACTTGGTAGCAGAAAAGGACAATATATTTCAGACTAACAAAGGTGACCTTAACCTGCAGAGCCCCAGAGTATGCATCCACACCTTCTGGCCTATTTAGGCCATAGATACCTTGCAAGGTGAAGACACATGAAAGCACATGAAAGAGACGTTTGCTTGTCTATTAAGTGTGACTTCTCATTGGGTATTTATATTATAACTTCTGTATACTTTTATCCAACTTTAGCATGGTTTGGGTCAAATTAAAGATCTTCCCTTTGCATCTTTAAATCTTACACAAAACTCCCTTTGAAATTCAAGTAACGAAACTAAGTAACAAAACTCTAGGAAGAAACACCTTGACTTTTGGATATAAAGGAAAACATTATCTGGACATATATGGATATCAAACCTGCACACTGCTGGTGCTCACATACACCAGTTGTGCTCCAGACTGATGCTTTCAGCCAGTACCCCAATACTGACCATCATGTCAGGGACCATCCCTGGAAAAGTAGAGACCACTCCAATGAGAAACACCAGCACTCTGAGATGTTGTTTATGACCCTCAAAACACCTGTGCATTAGGTGTAATTTAAATTTGTGCTCCTGATAAAGCACCATTCATACCTATGGTTCCATATAAATAACAAAGGAATGCAATCTGTCAAATGCTCAAGGCTGAAAACTCATTTAGTCCTGAATTGCTGCAGTTATGACCACAGATACTTAAATTGAGATAAATTCTTATAAAGTCAGTTGTTAATAGACACTATTAACTAAAATTTATATTAGTAACTGTAGATATTACTAACTGTATGAACTGATAAAAAAAGAAAAGCCTAATTGGAAAATGGAGATTAACTTTCATTAGAGTGAACATAACATTGAAACACATCTTGAGTTCTCTGAGCAGCTAGACCTTCCTGCCATGTTGTCTGGGATGAACGTGGTGACCACAGCAGGACCCGAGCTCACACCCACATTGCAGTGCTGCGTGACCCAGACAGAGTGCACCCCCAGAACCCAGCAGGGATGCTCATCCAGGGATCCCATTCCTAGGGATGCTGAAAGCAGGGAGGGATGGAGGGACTGACACATGGATCAACGGAGGACATGATTGTAGGCTGGATGGAAAATAAGTCTAAAAAAACCCACATCTGAGCAAAGACATTACAGAAGAAATGAAACCTTCACACAGCGATCTGGCAAACAGAATGCACTGAAAGTATTAAAGAGACCTGAATTTTAAGATTTATTCTACAAATTCTTGTTAGTGCAACTGATTGGTAAGTATGATTTTTCATGAACGTTTACTGTGATACAATATTCCTTTAAAAGGCATATAAACAACATATAACAAACAAACTATGAGAGCTTTATGGCTGCTCCCCGCAAAGTGCCATTTATCACTGCAGCTGAAGAGAGACAACTTGAAGAGATACAGAGCTCTATCAGGCTCAACAGGCAGAGAAAAAATGGAATTACTGCTGCATTCTGTTTTCCCTTTCTAAAGGAGAAAGAAAATCAGAACACGCATACAATATTTGTTCTGTCAATGACAAAATTCCCATAAAACCAAACACTAATGCACTGGATAAACTATGGAGCTTTCTATTTCACAGTATTTTCTGCCCATTGAAATAGACTCCTGTAAATGTTCATTCTTTTTCCAGATTAAAACCTGATTTCACTAACGACTGCTTGGAAACTGCTTTCATAGTCCCTTTTACTTCCTTCATTTTATGCCTATGACTCTACTACTCATGTTTTATATTCTCCCTATGAGACCACTGTATATGAAATGGGATTAAAGACTGAACTTCAGGATGTATATCCATGCTGCTTAAGTAGAGACTTTTCCAGGCTGCATGCTGACATCTCAGTGCATATTTAACCATCCAGAGGAAAGAGACACCAAGATGTAAAATGTTATTTTTAGCAAATTAGGAAAGTGCCTACTTTTCAGGGTCATTACTCATAACAGTGACAATACATTGCTCAGCGCCAGTGCCTATTTGATCTAGAAATAAAAATGAAGAATACGAGATCATTAGAGCTCCTTATGCTGTTTGATTATCAAATACTGAGACAGCTAATTCTTTAAAAGAACTACAAATGGCAATTGCCATCCCTGCTTGTTGGCTCAGGCCTCATCTCTGGGCTTTGCCAGCCCACACAAACTGGTGTGCAGATGGAGCTGCTTTGCACTCCTCGGAATCAAAAATCTTAGAGCAGCTCTTTAAACCTAATGCTTTCCATCAACCTATGATCACTAGAATGAAATACACGCTGGATAAATGCTCCGGGAGACTTTTCTCTACTAGCTTAATGCTGCTAGAAAGATTTTTTTTAAAAAAAAAAATTAGGAGAATACCTTTTATTTCCAAAAAAGGTCACTGGTTTCTAAAGTTTGACCAGCTGGAACATGTGTTGATTGTCAATTTGCACAACACATGCAGACTCAAGTCCACTAAAACATGGATCCCTGCACTATAGAATGGGTGAGTGACAGAGCAGTTGCTCATGGGTAGCAAAAACATACAAGAAAATAAATCAAAATAGCAGGCACCACTTATGAAGTAAACCAGAGCTGAGGTGGCTCACAAAACTGTCAAGTTTTAAACATTGCACCCGATTCCTCTGGCTGGAACAGCTCTCTGCTACCCATGAATGTTACAGGTAACCTTACGCAATAGGAAAAGATGGGTTGACTCCTACTACTACTGTGACCCATTTTGCACAAATTTTAAGATGAGGTGAATTATCTTCCCTTCAGTGATCACAGGGGGAGGTTAGATGAAGACTTAGGCTAAACACCTACCATTTGAACTATTTTGGGTAGACAGGATCTATCCTAGCCAACCTGTTCTGACAGCAGCAGTGAGAACCATCCTAATCCATCCTCTCACATCAGTGCTGGAAAAGTCCACTTGAGGAGAACATTCAGTCCTCATAGCAGAATACAGACTCTAGTCTCCACACCCCATCCTATATCAGATTTTTTTTTTTTAAAATCAGTTACAACTGATGGAGCACTTTGATAAATATTCACAGCTTTCTGTACTGCTCGACAGACCAGTGATGCTGTAGCCCGAGCAATAAGATACAGCTCCTGCTTCATTTTCATCTATTTATATTCCAGAGAGCTGACCTGTTTTTTTCATATCCCATCTTGCTCATCAAAACTGCACTGTATTTGCTGAGCCAAATTCAGCACCTCTGCACCTGCGTAATCATTTACACTGGAGTAAAATGGTATAAAATGAAAACCGGGACCACAGCCCCTAATTGGAACACTTTGCACTCTCTTTGCGGCGATATAACTGAACACAGAAGGTGAAACCACGAAAAAAGCCAATTATTATTCCCACCACAGCCTGTTGCTTCCTTGATATGTAATTCAAACTCATATTTTACCCAGGTTTGCCGTTCCCTGTGAAGGCAATCACTAAGCTGACACACAGCAACTTACATTTATTTTTCATCTAGCCGTGCAGCTCTTAGAGCAATGAATTCTTCCTCTGCTTTGTGATTCCCAGCAGCCAGTCAGTAGTGATACGTTCAGGCAGAAAACCATGTGTAGACCATGGTCTGCAGGCAGCTGCTGCCCTGCCATGGACAAACAGGATGCTTTAATTAGCATTCTCACATGCGAGCTGTGAGGTAACGGCTTCAAAAGGAGTTGATGTTGGGCACTGCCATAAGTCACAGAATCATTAAGGTTGGAAAAGTCCTCTGAGATCCTCAAGTCCAACCCCAGCCCATCCCACCATGCCCACTGAGCCATGACCCTCAGTGCCACATCTCCATGGGTCTGGAACACCTCCAGGGAAGGGGACTCCACCACTCCCTGGGCAGCTGCACCAGTGCCTGACCGCTCTTTCTGAAATTGTTCCTAATATCCAACCTGAAGTCAGAGGAATAATTCTGACATGGTAAAGCTGTGCAGATGTAAAATGAGTCTGTATCAAAATCAAGGGCCTGACGCTTGCTGTCCACCTACGCCTTTCAGCTAGAGAAGGCAGCAAGAGTGACCGAGGGAAGAACTTCTTGACTGTTATACCAGTGCATCACCCAGTGAGCTGGATTGTTCCTGCAGTGCACCTCTGGGGACCTCCTCCCACACTGTCCCCTGAAACCCTAATCAAGCCCTGCGTGGGACCAGCATTTCACTTGTGTTTATTGACAACTCCTTAGCACATTCTTCAGCCAATTATTTGTCCCTGTAATTGCACTGCTACACCACCCACTTTGATTCATTTGTCAAATACAGTTCTGTGACATGCTGTATCAAATGTCTCAGTAAATTCTAGATGTTTTGGTGTACTTCCTTTCTTCCACTAATTTAGAATTTAATTAAAAAACTAATCATTCTGCCTTGGCATGATGCTTTTCACACACCCATGTAAGCAGTATTTTTTAAAATTAAATACAACTTTGAACCCTACATAACCTTACGTTTTCTCTGAGGAAGCACATTTCAGTCAACAGTATTAGTCTGGAAAGTAAAAATGTTTTATACCTCGTATGACCTTCGATGCTGTTTTTACTCTTGTGCTTTTCCCAGAGAATTCCATCACACAGCTCATTTTTGAGACCAAAAAGCCAAGTGACACATTATCACAAATTTTTTACATAGTTTTAGATTTTTTACTCTGTATGGCCCAGATGTATATAGATCTACATTGAGTGAGACCAGAATTTTCTTTTATCATGAGCAAATGTCAGTTTTATTAAGTTAGATATGACTTCTGCTGGTTCTATAAATCTCTCTCCAGCAGAAAATCTTTCAACTTTATACATATATATTCATCCCATAGAATTTTCAATTACAGGTAAGTATGGTTTAAGTGTTAGGATCAGAAGACTTGTCTGGTCTACAGTCTGTACAGCCTATACAGGCTGTCTAGTTAAGGAGAAGGATGGGCACGGTTATGAGATGATTTATCCCATCCTGATGGATCTGAGATAAATGGGATGGGTGCTTTCTGCAGACTTCTTTCTGCCCTGGCCAGGGGCTATCCTGAGCGATGGGCTCCAGCCTGACTCCAGCTTTTTAGAGTTAGATAAGCTCCACCCTAAAACTTCATACCTAATAAAAAACTGTGATACCAATAATCTGATTTGAAAGCTGGCAAACAGACAACATTCAGTACAATGTCTTCGTATCTGCTGAAAATGGAATAATTGCAGAGGTGGATTTGGCTCACCTTATGTATAATATATTCATCTTCACAGACTAAATTTTAACCTTTTTTTTTTGTCCTGGCATACTATTTGCCACTGAAGAAATTCTTTATGCATAGTATCTCCAACTTCCCTCAATACCTAACAGTAAGTACTAACAGCAATCTTAAAAACTCAGAGTGAAAAAAATGCATTGCATGCACTAGAACTGTATCACTGCAGAGCAGAAGCCCAGAATCAGTATCATGTAGCAATAGAAGCTTTCATACATCGCTTCAAACATATCAGTTCATATTTACTTATAATTATAATTCACAGGAGCACATTCCTGCAATCAAGAGACAGGGATGCACAGCATGAGAAAACATTTAGCACAGAGCAGACTGCATGAATAATTGCCTGTCAGAGAGGCTTATTAAAGGGAAACTACAATTTTACAAGACAATTCGTGTATCTACTTGTCTAATCTAAAGACAGATAGCTATATAAATACAAAGAGTTCAAGAAAAAATATTTCTTGCTCTGAAGTTGAATTAGAAGTTGGGTTTTTATACATTACAAGAACCATCAAGATGTGTTCTCACTGTTCTCACACACTCAGCACAGACCTTTTTAAAGTAAGTTAAACATTTTGAGGTGGTTCTCTGAGGCAGGGAGAAGGAGGGATGGCAGGGTGGCCATGGAAGGAAACCACGCTTCCCCAGGTGAGCAAAGGTACCCAAAAAAACCTCCTGGTAGATGCATCTGATGCCTTGGTGCAGCCAAGGAAGGCTTGCAGAGGGGGCACCCCCTGGCAGGACCACAGTCCTACAAAGCTCCATCTTCCCTCTGGGTGCTCTGCCAGCTTTGGTATCATTAGTGAGCCCCTCACACTGCCATGAGCACCCTTTGCTGCACACAGCCCTCCCTTGCTCCATCACATCCTGCTGCAGGCAGGGCTCGCTCTTGGCATGGTCTGGGGAAGCCAGGCAGACAGATGGACAGACAGACAATGGCATGTCCAACAGCAGCCCTACAGGGTAGGAAGTTCAGCTTCCTGAAAGGGCTAATTCCGCTTCATTCAGATTCTGATGGGTTGCACACTTCCTTCTCTGCGACTGACACTGAGGTTCTTAGAAAGCAGGGGGGTTGATCCTAAAGTGGATGGAACTACAAGCAAAACGGAGGGAAGAGGGGGAAAAAAGGAGGAGGATGTTTAAGGAAAACTACCTTAAAAAGCCACAGTCAAACCAAAAAAAAGTGTCTCAAACAAAGTTGTGGCCTTTGGTGATAACTCAGCTTCAAGCATCTATTTCAGCTTTTTAAACTCTCCTTCCATTCTTTTTACGCCTTTGAAGTGACTCAAAGTTACACTCTCTGAAAGTGGAAGACAGTAATACTTCATTATTAAAGAGCATTAAAAAATGAATGAAAGTGTAAGATTACAGGTATTATGAACAGCATCTATGGCATTGCTCAAACCAGTGACATTTGGCTTGGTTTAAGACTTATGACTGAGTGGTCTAACAACTGAAAACCACTGATGGAAGAGCCAAGTCCAGAGCTAAAGTCTACCAAAACCAAGGGGATCTCGGAGAGCTTGGATGAGGAACATGATCCCTGCATGGATGCTGTGGCCACTGGAGCAGGGGCGAGCCTGATAGGGGCTGTAACTGATTTTCCACTGTGAGATACACTGACTCATTTCATACATGGCAATGCATGATAAAAATTGTCAGATGGAAAGAGCTCATAGTCACTGAAAGAAAGCTTTGCCCCTTTCCAAATAACACACTTGATAATATTTCACTTAAAAACTAGTAAAATTATCTGAGAGAGTTCTAACAGTTCTCCCTGTGAACGTTCAGACTGCAGGAATATGTAGTTTGGTTCAGGAAAATTATTATCAGTTCTGAATTTTATAAATCTGACAGTTTCCAGAAAAGGTTGTAAACAAATTATTGGGACTTTCTGTTCCAGGAAATACATTAAAACAAGGATAATAAAAAATTAAGTTGGCCAGTGAGAAAACTGTCTAGACAATGCTTCCATTACAAGATTTAACAATCCCCTGCAAATGCTGTTTAAAAATAAAATTGGATTCCTGTCCAGAATATTAATACTTTTATTGCAGTTTATGGCCATATATGTTTTACAGATACACATACATACTCATATACAGATAGTCAGATGAAGAGCACTCAAGATGGACTGGATAATGGCTGATCTTATCAGCATTTCTCTCCCTCAAGAGCACACTGCCATTTTTCAGGCAGAGGTTTCTGATGCAGGGGAGGATTTCCTCGTTTTCAGACTGTATTTCCTTTGCAACCACCGCCTGTCCCCATGCATGGCCACTCCGGGTGACACAAACAATGCACAACCACAGAGGGAGGAGCAGAGCTCGCAACTTTGTTTCCAAACAACTCATAACAGTTTTGGCAGAGCCAGAGCAAGCTCACAAGTGCAGAAGCCAGCCTAACTGTTTGCTCATCCAGGTGCAGTGTTCTCATCAAAATGGAAAAGTGAAATATTCCCTGCAAGGCAGGAGAGAATTTTTAGATTGTTTCTAACCTGGACACAAGGAAGGCACTGGGAGTCATGTCCGCTCCCTTTTTTCCTAGTTTTTTTCCTAGGAGCAGCGATGCACCATGTAAGCACAAACCAGCCCCGTGCTCATTGTGGGAAGCTGAAGCTGCCTCCCATGTGGGACCCACACAAAGCACGTGGCTCCCCTTTCCAGGATCCTGGATCATCCCCAGCAGGAAGAGAAATACCATTGGTTTCAGAAGGGAATATTTACAGCCAAGTAAAGCTCAAAGTTGTGCTGCTGAACAGGGACACAAACTACTTGCTATTTCTCAGCTAGCATCCACTGTTAAGAGGAGACTACACCAGAATTCCTAGAAATACATTAGTGATATATAGAGAAACATCAAAGTTAAAATACTGTGCGAGCCTGTAACTTTGCGGGATGTACTTGGATAAAGAAGCTTAATGAAAGCTTCATTTCTAAACTTTGGCTGAGCTAAAATTAAGTAATAAATTGGAAGAAAAGGCTAATATCTATTGAAGACCAAAAGCAAGTGGTTCCTTTGCTTGCTATGTTGTCCCAGGCCAATAAATGCTTCATGTTAGGGAAGCTGTTTTGAGCTTCTTCAAATCAGTTGTGAGGCACAAGGCTCAATGGGAATGCACTTCTGTGTGTGCAGCACACACACCAGGCTTGTGCACCAGGCTCAGAAGCAGGCGTTTTTCTGTAAAATTTTCATTATTTCCCCAAATACTTCCCATCTCAGTAACTAGTTTCTCAAGCCTTCTAACAGCTGGGAATACATTGCGTTCCTACATTGTCATTTCTCCTTGTCATCTCACTTTGCTCATCAAAAGGTGAGAGAGAACACTGCCTGCAGAGTGAGGAAATCATGACACCCAGCCCTGCCCTGGCTCATGTGTCACTTCTGGCCTTAGGAAAATCACATCGTCAAGAGGTGTGACAGAAGTGGTCTGCTATTTTGAGTTCTTAATTTCTGAGTACCTGACACACTGTAAGAAGTTGGCCTGAGTGTAGCTGCCACTCTGTCGTAAACACAGATAAGGACACATTTCTGTCTCACAAGAAAGAGTTAATATTTGTTCAGTGCTTTCAAAATGTTAAGTGCTCCTTAACTACATTTTTGACAGGGATAATGTATGCTTTCATCTCAGGCTTGTACTCCTCTATCTGATCATTATCTTCCAAAAAAGGAATTTACCAGAATATATCCTTCACACTTTCAGAAAAATGTTCTTAATTGTTATGAACATTATGTGTTAGATTTTAAACCATAGATCTGCTGGTATTTATAAAGCAAAGCCACTGATTTCTGGGAAGAATTCTTCCTGGAGTTGTTACATAAAGCATTTTGTTTTGCCTGTTATCTTTGAGTTTGCTTAAGAGCACATAAATGGAGTTCATAACCTCATTTGAAGTATAAATATCAAATATATGAAAAATGTACCACTGAACAGAAAAAACCCACCCGCACATAAAACCTTATACTGTTGCTTATTTAAAGTTACTGCAAAGAGGATCAGGTTGCCACTAAGCAACAGTAAACCATATTTCAGCTTGTATTGTGCGGTGATTTGTACTACTCTTTCCTTTAACTGCTTTGGGCTTAACTGTAAAATTTGCAATGATATTCCTGAGTCAATGATATTCATCCTCAGGAGCATGAGTCCATTGCTGTTAAGTGAGGGTTGAAGTTCCACTCTCTTAAGGAATAGATGAAATAAGTTTTGGCATGTCATTAATGTAGTTGATTTAAGTTGAAAATACAAGAATTAAAGCTAGATTTGGTGGAATTTAGGGCAACTGTGAAGTTGGATAAACCTGGAATTTCCAGCATTACTTCTGAGCTCCTACAGCTTCCCTGGCCCTGTGGGAACAAACATCAGCACAGCCTGGGTTCCTCCTGCTCCAAACCTGAGCTGCACACACTGGGAACCAGGAAGGCACGGGGCATGCCCTTCGGACACCCTGCTGAGAAAGTTCACATTGGCAAGGGAACTGTTCTGTCCAGAACTACGTGCTCGCCAGTGCCCAAAGGACATGCTGTCAATCAAACCAACACTACCAAAGACACACTGACTGCTCTTCTTACAGAGGTACTACCAGCATAAATGGTATTTGTGCCAAGCACACAGGGATGGAAGAGGCTGACCCACTGTAAAACCTCACCGTGCTTTTTCTCTGAAGAATATAAAATCTTACACTCTGGTATGATCAGAAAGCAGATTTTCCCCTTGAGTAGAAATGAAGCCATTTACTGCAGCACTGTAAAACTCACCTGATTTCGTTTTATTCTTGAGCACAAAATGAAATGCCAGGGTATAAACTAAGCTGTATCTATGATAATCACACCCTTCCTAAAATACACCACTTTGGAAACCCTTGTGTATGTATAAAGAGTAACTAGGTGTTCACACATTTGCATTTAAACATCAAACCCACTGAGGATGTCTTGTTCATTATATCACTTTCAGGACAACACAGTAAGAACAGGCTGCGGAATTTCCAAAGGAGACAAATTCATGAAACAAGCACTTCCCTTACCAGTAACCAAACCTCTTTTTTTTCCCAGTTAAAATCTGGACAGTTTAATCAAGTTTTTTCAATAAATGAATACCTTCATATCCTTTCTGAACTTTAAAATAATTAATCTAACTTTATTTGCTTTGGTTGTACAATCTGTAAAAATGAAAATTCAGATGCAAAAAGGCAGGAAGCACTGACAGCCAGCAGAGTGGAAGGCCAGGTGCTCTCTTTAACCCATCCAAAAGGTACTGAAGCAGCACAGTGGATTCATTGTCTGTCACAGCAGCATTCACTGCTATGCAAATCCAAACACTGCCTTGGAATACTTCTGTTGGCAACTGGAAGTCCTGCATCCAGCATGCTGGCTATCACAAGAGTCACCCTACTAGAAGAAGAGCTTAAGACACACCCATATATTCTCAAAATGCATCTATAAAAGTAAAAAAGATTACTAAGCATGCTTATAAAGCACTTGGCAAAGCCTGGAAGTGCAGGATTTCCCTCTAGCTGTTGTCAAATTTCAGTCCAGGCTTACAAATGCCACACCTTGTCTGAGTGAAGCCAACAAGAAGGTCAAACAATTCAGTTTTGACATCTAAGTTCTCCCTAAAAATGCCCATATTCATCTGGAAGAGATTCCCAAGGTAATCATATATATACAGGGTATACATAAGATCAAGCTAAAAGGCTGAAGCCATTTTAGTAGCACAAACTCAAAATTAATTTCCTTTCCATTCCAATCCAGAGCAACACACTGTAATAAAACAGTATTTGTCAAAAGTGTCTTTCCATCAGGTATAAAAAACTCTGTGTATACCCAAACACAGAACATAGGTACACATTCCTTGGAGAGATGATCTAGAGCATAGAGGTCATTGATCCCAAATGAAAACTGTATTACAAAACAGATGAGAAGTACCCATAGTGGAAACAATAACATTTCCATAAGAGTATCTGAAGCTGAAATAGAAAAGCAAAACTTATTATACAATGTTATAAGTCCTCAACATCACCTCCTGGGATGAATATTTCCAAGAAGAGCTTGCATTGTATGTGCAACATAACTGCTTAGAGCTTGACTGAAGGTTGAGTCTACCTACATGGCTTGACAATAGAAAAAGAAAATATTACCTTCCCAAAAAGTGATTTCTTAATCGAGATAGAACAAAGATTCCTTTTGCGTAGTCACATGCAGTAAGAATGAAATACAACTTGATTGCATCTCTACTCAGAGTCTCTTATTTATTGCAAATATTTAATTCAGGATAGAAGTTGTCTTTCCATTCATCCTTTTCCAAAGATACTCCTAATCTCTCTGATGTGATTTTCAAATATCATTTGTGGCCAAATTCTGCATTTATATTTCTTAGAGTTACTATTATGACAAAGAATGTTCCTTTCCTCCAAGAGAAAGTGCCTCCCGTTCTATGGGATTCATTACAAAACAAGGTGAGAATCCAGAGAGCTGACATAATGATGTGATAAAGCTTTCAGATTTTATGAAAAGAAGCATTTTTCAGTTTCCTCTTCACAAATGAAAAACACACATGCACAGTGTGAGAAAACATATTGTGCCCAACTATGTAAACTATGTCAGCTAGAACACTTTGCAGTTAATGAAAAATATTTCTCACAAGCATAGTTTATATTACGTTCACTGGAAAAAATGGAAATATTTTATTTTCTCAATATTACAGTCCTATCCCATTATAATTCCTCCTCTAGCTGTAAAAACTAGCATAGGAATACTTATGCATTGCAAACAAGGAGGAGTATTTTCTTACTGTTATCAAAATTGAAATGGCATTTGTAACAGGTTTTCATTAAAATGAGAATGTGGAAAGTAATAAAGTGAATATAGAACCTCATCTGGTGCCAGTGGGTCTTTATGTTGCTCATGGGATTACTTGTGGTGTTTGTGTTATAGACGATCACAGAATATGACAGGCCTGTGACAACCCCTTTTTTCACTGGCAACACTTCCCACCTTGGGAACACAATCACAGACATAATTCCCATGCAGTGCAGATGCACACCTAAATTGAGTGGTGCCGATCTGCTGAAAAGTTCAATTTAACCCTTAGTTAACACCTGAAGAAAGGTTGTCAGCCATACATCCCTCATGAAGGGAAACAATCCCTTTTAGTATTTTCCAACACAAAAAAATCATAACAGCTTTAACTCCAGATTTGAACCTCAGTGCTCAGAAAGGACAGCAAATAGCAGAAGCTCACTTTACAAGTGAATTACAATCACCTCCAGGTTAAAACTGAGTGCTGCTTTGTATCATTTATTCGCTTCCTGTATCTGCCAAGTTACTATGGTGTCCGTTGAAGTGATTCTCAGTTATCAGCAACTTAAATGAAAGTAAACATAAATGAAGGCCCCTCTAACAGATTATTACTGTGATAGCCTTCAAGATCTCTAAACCATTTAACACCTGAGCTGCTCCAGCCTCCTCCCCAGTTTCGCAGCACGTACTTGTTAGCACCACAGGAAAGAATGTATCAGTTCTAGAGAAACAAAGAAGAAACAAAGAATCATTCAAGCCGGAAAAGACCTTTAAGGTCACCAACTCCAACTACCACTAAACCATACCTCCAAGCACCACATCCACACATCTCTTCAACACCTCCAAGGATGGGGACTCCACCATCTTCCTAGGCAGCCTATTCCAATGCCTAACCATCCTTTCTGCAAGGAAATTCTTCCTGGCAGCCAATCTAAACCTCACCTGGCTCAGCTTAAGGCCCCACAGAACTGCAAAACACTCATTACCAGAAATAACTACCACTGCTGCACTGCTTTTCCATTTTGCTCCTCTTCTCGCTTGCCTGGAAGAAGAAAGATGACTACAGTATACCCATTACTCCAATTCATCCACTTTGATTTATCTGATAAAAAAAATAAACCTGTTAAATCAAAGAGCTCAGTTATAAGTTGTCTTCGGCATTACGCTAGCAAAAAAGTGAGATTACTTCAAATAGACTTCTAGCAAGCCCAGGTAAAGCACTGGATAGTTTAATGGTCATAAACAAGGGTAACAAAAGTTTTGGACTTACATTATGGTGATCTTCCACCAAGACAATGACACTTCCCCTAGGAGCAGCCAGATCCCACAAGAGAAACACATCCTCCTCGGTGTCTGGCTCTTAAATGAGCCCAGGGCAGCCCCACCCTGGGTCCCCCCCTCCCAGGCACGTGGGGGGGCACAGGTGCTCCCTATGGCAGCCCCCGCCCTTCACCAGGTGCTCAATCACTGATTCAGGCCGTGACCCAGTGTTTTCCTTACACCTTGGCAAGACTCTAATCATTCTCCCATTAATGCGGGATGAAGCTGATCAGCCAGGCAGCTGACTTTGGAAACCTTTTGCTCGTCTCTCTCCAGGGCACGGCACAGCAAGGCGCAGTGGATGGGTCCATTGCTGTAGGCTTTCGGTTCAGCAGGACAGAGCAACGAAACTCAGATTAGAAGGAATGTGTAGGTGGTGGTCTGGGCAACAAACCACAAGGACAAGGAAAGGGAGGGATCGTAGAAAGAGATGTGTCCTCCTTCAGATGATTGAGCTGAATATTTGATCTCAAAACCTGGCGATAGTGAGTGCCATTGCAGTAAGGGACTCACAGCACTCCCAGTGAGACAGTAACAGCAGAGAGAAGACATCCAGCCCTGACTCATGTGTGTGCTTACTCATGTGTGTGCTTACTCATGTGGTACGGGGCTTCACCAGCAGAGGAGCAGCAGCACGAGAGCCAGAGATATTCCTGGGGCTGAGGCTCTCCAGGAGCACAGGGATGGGGATCATGAAGATCATTTGTTGTTCATTCTTCTGTAATCAAATTATGTCATGCTGTTTAGCCAGGAGAGGACAGGTTTGGACCAGGTTTATTAATTTAGGGGTAGAAGTCAGGTGGTGTCTTATCTTTATGGCCAAGGATTTACTGGGGAACTGTGCTCTCCTAAAAGCAGCAGCACCCAAAGGCTGACAGCCTGGTGTACTTCAACGTGAGCACAAACCTCTGGGCAACAGTCAGGCAGAAATCCTGAGGCTAGAAACTGGAGCAGCAGCCCAACATAACCAACACATCGATAGCTTCTTAGGAGCAAGAGTCCTGAGGGAGCCTGGGCTGCTTCCCCGGGAGCTGCTGCTCCCCATAGGGCTGCCCACTTTCTCTCGCTAGGGGACTGAAGGGAAGCACGCTGGCTTCACACAGAGCCGGTTTGGAGCAGGATAACAAACTTTTCTGTCGAGCGAGGCCAGGCGCCCGGAAAGGCCCCGCACAGGCACCACCCGGCCCCGCTCCCCTCAGCTCCGGCGCTCGGCCCCGTCCGGGCCGGGAGCAGCGCGCAGGCTCCGCTCCGGGCAGCACCGCCCGGCTCCCGGCTGCCGTTCCCCCGCTGCCCTCGGGCTGCCCGGGGCCGGCTCCCCCGGCCGCTGGCTCCGCCCGCACCACATGACTCTGCCGTCGGTTGAAACTTTTCCCGTCCCGCTGCTGGAAAATGGCGGCGTAGGAGCGGGGGCTCT